>JAHLTZ010000078.1:0-33670 GCA_025786725.1 Syncephalis fuscata | reverse complement strand
AAATAAATGATTTATGTATCAATCAATCGACTTACATTGATAGCTCAAATGGATAAATACACAAATACCAGAAATCATTGTAAGAAGAAATAGCAAAAAATGGTCGATGATTGTGTACACCAATACAGTATAGATCCATGGACAATGACTAAAACATATTATTAGTAATGTATACATACATACATACAGTCTACTATCATATGACGTACTGATCAAATCGAGCAACACAACGATCACATAGACGACAATGCTTGGAACGCGGCGGCTTGCGTACAATACAGGAGATACAGAAATGTCTTGTATCCAATAGCCGTTCCTTGGCCAATGATTGTACCAACTAAATACAGACGTTAATTATAAATAAAAATAAATACGAATCCAATACTTACCCGTCGCTTGTCATCTCGACTATATGGTTTAGGCACAAAACCTGGATCCCGTAACACAGCTTGGAAGAAACACCATAGAGCAGCAGTATACATGCATGCAAAAAAAACATTGGCCATAACATGATCAAGTGTATCTATAATCAGTCCGTCATCTATTAAGGCTATTACCACTACTTGTAGTTAATATATACAACATAGATGTTGTAAAAAGGATACACCATAGAGTGCGACTTAACCAGGTAACACCGACCCAGAATGCCGTTGATTGGAATATAGCCGAGAAATACGGTGCTTTCATCATTGCATCATGCTTACTTGATGCTTGTCGATGTGGCAATAACCAACGCATCACCGACAAATGAAAGACTAGAAACTCGGCCAATGCTAAAGCAATGCCAATATACCAAGGGAAAATGGCAATTGTATTCATTATAATGAATAGCATAGGAAATGGTAAAAAATAGGATAATTTCATAGCCACCGACTAACAAATATATTATTAACTAATTAATAAATAAATTAGTAAAATATTAATAACACTCACCTCTGATATCAATGGCTCTCTACCATCTTTGGACACGCCACTTTGTTTAAGTGCTTTAAGCCATGTTGCTTCTACTTTTAATTCTCGAGCCATTTCTGCCGGTGTTCGCCCCTTTTCCTCACGGGCCATCACATCAGCACCAGCTTTTAATAGACGGGTCGTCACTTCGCCGTGTCCCTTTGACACCGACCAATGCAGCGGTGTAAAACCCGATTTATCCACCGTTCTTAACGAGGCACCCTGTCTCAATAGAATATCCACGGATACACCATCACCTTGATAGGCGGCCCACATTAATGCTGTATGATCAAGTGTGTCCGGTGAATCAACGGGTAAATCACCCGGTGCATATAGCATATACAATACAAGGAAGGCATTTGATGAATGAACTGCTAAATGCAACGCGTTGAAGCCTTGTGCATCCTTTAAGCCAGGATTGGCACCGCGTTCCAACAGTAGAGCGGAAATAGGTAAATGGCCTTTGCGACACGCCCAGTGTAATGGTGTAGCAAGTAAATCACCACCTACAGCATCCACTTCAGCGCCTTGATCAAGTAAATAGCGTACAATCTCCAGTCGACTATTAATCGATGCCCAATGCAGTGCCGTAACATTTTGAAAGTCGCGATCATTTACTTTATTATCGCCACTTTCAATGAGTTGACGAATGGCGGAAAGATCACCTTGTTGTGCAGCATGATGCATCGACATACTATATTGCGATTCTTCTGTTTGCTCAGGTAATCCAAGGGTTGGTGCAGCTTTGGTAGCAATAGCAATCGGTATATGCTTGCTCACTTTGCGTGTATGCCGTTTACTATTATTATTATTATTATTATTATTATTATTATTATTATTATTATTATTATCCACAGCTACAGCTGTTGTTGCTGTTGTTGCTGTAGTAGTTGTCGATTCGGCTATCGTCTCATCCACTGTTTTATTAAAACTACTATCATTAGCATTGACTGTTTTCTCGTTTAATAATCGAACTGATTCTCCAATCGCTTCATTGTCGTCGTCGTTGGCATTCTCAATCTCGATTACTGCTGCTTGCTGTTTATCTCTGCCTATTAGTTGTACCTCTTTGGTGGCAATATGCCAAGAAATATTCTCGTCGCTCGTACCAATATTACTACTCGTCGCGATTACATCGGTAGACTCGGCCAAGGTTGCATCAGACAGCATTGACGAACGTTCTAACGCTACTGCCGTCGTCGCCGTTGTTGTGGTTGTGGTTGTGGTCGTAGTGAACGATCTCGTTATGGCTGATGTATCACTTGCACTGAGTAACGGCTGCTCAATGCCATCGCTGGATTGTTTACTGGGCATATCAATAAAATAATAATTGCACTAGTCGACAAATAAATACGTTAAACAAAGAGATTATTAAACAAATGGCGTACCAATAAACAATCAGTAAACAAAAGCAAGAATAAGTAGTAGTAGTAGTAGTAGTATAAGTAAGTAGCGAAGAGTGTACTAAGTGTTATAGGTGTGTGCGGTGTGTTCTTTCTCCTCTCTATTCATCCGTGTGTGGGTGTAGAAATAGAATTCCCGTAGGCCATTGAATGTGCGATGAATTAAAAGCCAATCATTGAGTGGTAAACATAGTAACGCAATTTATTGGTTCGACTTCTGCATATTTACAGGGATCTGTTTGTGTGGTAGCTTTGCCTCAATAGAATTTAAGGTTTCTGGAATCTGATGAACTATAAGAAAGAGTTACGCATCGCTAATAAATGATTACTTACTGTGGCTTCCATGCCGGGTGTGCAGTGATACAGTGACCATGCTTGTCGTAACAGTTGTATGGCCCGTTGATACTGTTTTGTTTGAATATGATACTCGGCATAATAAGCCAGACATCTACACTCTAGACTAGGATAGCCAAGTCGACGGGCCAATTCAATTTGACGTCGTGCCAATTGTCCTGCTTGTTGTGCATGTTCTCTATCCGTTCTACCCAGTGTTGAATGGGCACCTCCTAATACGGCATAATAAATGCCTGTGAATGTCAACGCTGACTGTTCGCCATAAAGTGTGGCCATTCTACGACTCCTAATAGATATGCTGTCAATAAATGCATACACTTTATTAAATCATTACCATGCTAGATCCAAGGGGGATAGCCAAAATGCGTCATTATTAACATGGCCAACTAGGCTAATATTAATATTAATATTAGCAGTGTTGCTGGTTAACAAACAAGTAGAATGTGAATTGGTAATCCATTGTATAGGTGTAGATAGCGTAGACCACGCTAGTAGCGCAATAGATAAATTACTTGTATCGTATCGACAAGTGACCAGATACTTGTACATCCTCGTAAATACTTGCCAATGTTTTATAATAATATAAATTGATCGTTTAGACGCTTTAGACGTAGTTGTAGTAATACCGTTCAAGATGACACTGTTTCTTCTACTAGAATACCGATTTCCAATATGGCCATAAGGATAGTTTAGCAATAGCTTGACCGAATAGGCTGATTGCCGTTTCATTAACTGCTTCTGTTCTATATTTACTTAATTAACAAGTAGATTCAGCATAGATTATAGAGTGGAATACATTACGTGTCGCTATGGCGGTAGTTAATGACTGACAAGCATATTCACTAAATACTCGGTCTACTTGGTAGGAACGAGTTGAATGGTCGTTTATGTTTGTCATTAGTAGTTAGTAATAGCAAGGTATAAAATAAAGAAAGTGTTAAAAAGTATATTTATTTAACAATTACTTGACACTAATCAATAGGAAATACACTACCCAGTCGTTGTTCATGAGGCATTTGTACACGTTCTGGATAGAATACATGATTAAGTGGATAGTTATTTAGATTCTCCAATGACGATGTATATCTATAGTATATATATCATTAACTGATGTCAATAGAGGGTACTTTTACTTACAAGTCACTATAAGCGCGTATTTTATCGGCAAACATGGATGGATTGATCATCGTACGGAATACACTGCCAAATTGTGGATTAAACAGTCCTTTAAGTTGACGAGAAATATCTCGACGTTCATTACGCCATAGACGTAATTGTTCACGATGATGATGTAGTCTTTGATGGCTTGTAATAGTATTGCCTCTACTAGGATGTAATATATCATTACTGCTATGGTCTTTTCCTTCTGCGTCGTATTGATCAACAGCCTCGCCTAATTCACTTAGAATAGAGCGTTGTGTTGATTTAAGTAATCCCTCTAATTGAGTGAATCGAGCAATACACTGTCGATAGGATGCCGATCTTTGTATTTCAATTTCATTCTCAAGTTCATTAATGATAATGCCCTATCAATCGGTTATAGACATAGAATGACGCGCATTAGTTATAAACTTACAGTGCGCCAGCCTTGTTGCAGTGCTGGATCCACAAGGTCATTGTAGATGGAATCCCCAATATAAATAGTATTTCCTCTAACAACAATTGTAATATAACTATGATGAATAGATTATATATTACTATTTAAATTATACTTTACCCTTTCCTATTAAATAAAATATAAAAGATAATTGTATTAATTGTATTATATTAATAGTAAAAATTTACCAGCCTGTCCATAAACAAAAATCGATGATATTACCGCCACTATAAACCTCGCCTCGTTTGAATTCATTGACAACCGACCAACTAGTACCATAGAAATTTGGATCAATACCGTTGACTTGATCTAATTGATCATTCCGTGTACTGGCTGTGTTATCATCAACATTGACACGTCTAAAAGGCCGTCTACCACGATAAAATACTGGTTTGGCCGCATTAACAATACAAACATCAAAGAGATCACGCCAATCATGACGACCTGTTATATAGGCCAATCCACGATCTCTAAACAGCATTACTTAGCACATCTATTTAAATAATTACATAATATATATATATATATCCATAGATTGCTTACACAAATTCAAATCCACTATTGGTAAGTAGAAATAGTCGTCGATTATATCGATGTAATTTCTCCAAATAGTTGTTAGTGATCGACTAGGCTCCAAATACTTTTCAATATCATTTAAAATGGTCCGATGTAATGGCCCCATACCAATACCCGTACCACTGTGTAGCATTTCACTAACAAGCTGCACATCATCTGCCAAATGCTGAGGATGAAAACTATTATCTTATTAATATATAAATGGCTACTATTGTTATTGTTTGCGATTACCTAATACCATGCTTGTTAAAATACTCAATAATATCGGCCAGTAAACACGTATTGGGCATACTAAATAGATCTACTAACTGACGCATCCGCCCTTTTACTAGCTGACGGGGAATATGCGCACCAAATTCAACCTTTAGAGTCGCTAATGGATCATCAACAGCACGTCGTCCATAGTAGACAGCATTCCTTTGTAGATTACCATAAGAGTCGAGTTTCATTAAATAGCCCGTCTCGCCATCTATTCTTCAATTGGTCTATAATCAATAGTTTGTAATCAAATCAACTTACCGTAGTGTAGACCACGAATAGCAAACGACGGATCATATTCAAGTCCTCGTAAAACCGACGGGTAGCGCAAATGATCAATCAAGGCATCGCGTAGTAGCGTATAGATTGTTTTAGGCAGCTCCGATGTATAGCGGGCCAATGTATACTAAAACAATTGAATGATCCACTTAATTCATACTGTAGATCGATACATTAATACTTACGTCATAATCAAAACCATACACCCGTAGCTTATTCAGGTCAAGTTCATTATTGGCAAACCTATCATTCTATTAGTTCTATATAGATAATATATGTTTGTAGCTATTACACGTCATCCGGTGTTATATTCGACGGTGGTAGTGAAATAGGTGGCGCTATTACCACTGGCTCGTCGACAGAGTCAGGTGATACACTTGATAGTGCCCGTCTAGCAATAGTATTACAACGGTTAGAATAGATAGCTGGTAGATATGACAAAGACCGGTGCAGATGACGCTGACTACGTAGTGAGAACATGTTTACAAGTAATGTAGAATTAAGGAAATAGTAGTGTGGCTTTGTCCAACACCAGGTTGATTTAGTTCTACCATCCATAGAACACGTCCTACCAGCGGTAATGGTAAGTATGGTGTGATTCGGTCAATTGTGATTCTATCCTAATTGACGTGGTACAGAAATAGACTGCTCTATCTTTGTACACAGCCAACTACTGATCAAATCTATTATTACATATCAGTAATTACTAAGATAGATCATTGTACTCACAGTGACACTTTTGATTAACCATGTCTTCACGTGAATATTATTACATGGCTTTACTGTTATTATTAGAGTTGTTATTATTATTATTATTGAGACAGGTCCTTTGCCTATCATCATTCCATGATGGCAATCACATGTTGCTGCACCTTCATTCAATAGAAAGAAGTAAAATAGAGAGAGTGGGAGAGAGAGAGACAGAAAATAAGGAGACAAGGTAGTTGTCTATTAAAGGGTGCTACTATTATGATCACGCTATACATGATGACTATCTTCATAAGCACGAGGACATTAGAGATAGAGACAGCTATTACAACTACTAAGGCAGCCTCATTTCTTACTTTAGTTCTCTCTCTCTCTTCCACTCTCCCACTCACTCTTTTATTTTTGTTGTGATTTTGATTTGTTTTTATTTTTTGCTTTCTATAGTGTGTGTGTGTGTGTATGTGTTTGTATGTGTGTTGTTTAAACATCCACATAGAAACGATTAAGCGTTGATAAATAGTGATTCATATCATTCATTTGGTTTATTTACTACAACTAAACGGTATGTATTCTAGTGTATTCTGGTTGTGTTATTATTATTATAAAGTATAAATGTGGGGTCATTTTTATTGCTATTATTCTTTTCTTCTAATTGCTCTTTCAATGGTCACACACCGATTAAATAATCTCTATTGGACTATTTGTATGTATAGTAGTTGTTAGCTGTATAGCTGCTTATTACTGCAGGTAGTTGAACGACGTGACTTGTTGCTAGTACGACCTATTATTGCCATTGTTATTGTTGCTTTTATTGCTGCTACTGCTACTGCCCAGCCATACAGTTGTGAGTGAACGTGCGTCAAGAAAGAAAAAACCACACTTTTTATTACAAACGTCATTTTATACAAACGCTCACTCGCTCATAATCATCTCCCTCGCTTTTCTTATCGGCCTGTTTTTCTTATTGTAGCGCGCAATCCTGTTCCACACCTCCTTTTCGGCCGCTTTTACCGCCAATAACATTTATTATACTATTCTATTGGGGCGGCACTTCTATAACTGGTTGTTGCTAACGCTTTCTTTTAATTATTTTACAATTTATAGCAAGGCCGACATTTAAACTTCTTTATTTACCCTCTCTATTGCATTAGTGTCCTTTTTGACCAGCTAGCGAGTAGGCCACTGCCCACTGGATCGTGCACTTGTACGATCTTTCAGTACACAGCGTCATCTCGAACTCGAGTACTTATTGGCGACCGCTGTTGCACCTATTATTCAACTTAATCCCATCATATCAAGTATAATGGACCCTTACGCACCTATACCTATTAGCACCGAACAAAATGAGCCGTTAACTCCTTCGCTCCTTTTTCAAAAGCTGGCTGAGCTTAAAGTTGAACGCGAACGGCTATCGCGCCAAAATACAGCTAAAAGTATATTGCCAAAAAACGATGAACGGCGCTCTGCTCAAAGTCTTAGCGACGAATTGGCTAGGGCCGCTCTCGGTAATACTATATGTACCGATACGGCCAGCTCGTGCATGAGTGACTGCGAGAGTCTGGCTTGTCTCGATCCTTATGCAATGAGCTGCGATGAAGATGACCGTATGCTATTGAACGTTGATCCTATCGGTGGTGCATTGGCCGCCTTGACCGAGGAAGCAACACAGGCACTGGTAACTACGGTAGACGAGTATGGCGATGCATTGGATGCGGAAGCAGCCGGCTTTTCAGGCAGTAAGTTGAATAGTAAAAGAAATAACGAACGAACAAACAAGGCTAATAGTAGCGTATATGCATTAGGCGAGGAAGATGATGAATACGACGAAGATGAGGATGATTATGGTGTTATTCCACGGTCTATGCCGCCCAAACCAGCTGAAGATGCGCCAATTGCTGACCATGTCTTTTGGCAGGTTACATGTGCAGTTCATCGAGCACTCGACTCGATTACCCTTGATTTGCCACAGATGTTTGAAGAGTCGCGAATTGGCGGTGCGGCTATGCAGCTTGTTCGACTTCCGGCGGTGGCATCTGACTCTATGATTGCTAGAGCCCTTCGCTCTCGTGTTGATGCTATTATTCATGGACGACTTGTACGTCATGTGCAAGAAAAATATACTCACGCACGCTATCTGGTCGTTTCTACGGTAGATCGTGATGTACGGGACGTGCTGGAGCGTACCGATTTGCTACGCGACGATGTACATGTTATTGCGCTCATTTAGATGCAGTACAAACTCGTGTTGAAGCGCTGGTCACTGAAAAAGTCAATCTTATCACAGAGGCATTGACCCGATATGTACATGAGGTTATTCCACGTGAGTTCGACCGTATGCTGCAAGCAATTTTACTGCGCGAAGGAGCCATTTTCCGTCCCGTGTATGATCGTGTACATGATAGTCTATTGCTATTGTAGCGGCATTTGTGGCTGCAGTAGTCACGGCGCTTAAACGCAATGCTGACTGGGTTAACACGGTGGTAGTGCGTAAAGTAGGCGACGATTTGTTGATATTAAGACAACAGTTCAGTTCTTCTTAATGCTATTTTTACAATATCATTGATCTGTGTTACTACGGCACGTAGGTGGGCATCAGTATATTATTCTACTTACGAAAATTCAATAAGCTTCCATTTCATACTTATGTTTTTTATCGCACAAAATTGCTATTTGCTGCGTGACCTTCTCTACTTATTTTTAACTTTTTATTTACTATTATTAACGACGCCGATCTTCTGGTTATAATGTACAGTTGTATGGCACTTGTTCAGTTTCGATTACATTTTTGATGATTTGGTAATTAAACGCTTTTTAATCGATTTGGCTTTTGTTAAATTTAAGCAAATATACATTATTGTTGTCTAAGATAAATTTAAATTCAGTTTACTAAATTATTGTTATGTAAAGGTAATAAATGCAATAGTTAAGTATTAGCAACTTGTGCTACTATTAGCTGTATACCGTGCTACTGTTTATGCAAGCACACTATTGAATTTGCTTTAATTGTCAATTTTACTATTGCTTTGTATTAGCTTCTAATATAGAATTCAAAAATGGAATGACATAGATTTGTACATGAATTCTTGGCATTCGTGAATTTACCACTGATACTGTATATGCCCGTGATTACTTTTAGCTAATCCTTGGATAGTTTTGTATTTGATGTCATAGTGTGCCATATTAAGTCAGCTGATAGCAATGCTCCTACATAGAGCCAATTAGACCAATAAAACCGCCATTATTCTGTATTTGGCATATGCTATTTGACCTGTGAATTTGCTAAAACATCGGAATTTGAACCAAATTTAAACGATTATGTAGTGCTCCTGTTTAGCAAAGTAACTATTACAAACTCACACACCGACATGTGTACCCAGATTTTTCATGGGAACCTTGTACAAACATACAGTGCTTAGTCTGCATTCGAATGGCACCATTTGATTTCATCATCAAACCAGCTGCATCTAATACTGTATTCGTATACAGCAATCTGATGTCGCAGCAATTAGTACTAGTAGTAAATGTATATTATTACTGATTTTACATATTTAATCGTAGTATACTGGTTCCCATGTTTTACACAAATTCGGTAGCATAGATTTTATCGTCCAATATCTGGCTTGACTAATCGATACCCAAGTGGTATTTTCTCATCAAATCAAGGTTGCTTTCTAAATTAAGTAATCATCAGTATTAGCATGGACATTGTTGTATTGGCCGATAGCTGCATAGCTACAGCTAAATTTATTGACGGACTACAGTATAAATATCCAGTCTGATATGTATGTCGATTAACTCATCACACACACAAGTATCTAGTCTGACTCACTATCTTAATCAAATTGTATCCAACACGCACCACTCAATCTATTCAGCATGAAGTTTACCACTGTCATTATTGCTGCTACCGCTCTCTTGGTCGCTGTCGTCTCGGTCAAGGCTGCTCCACTAACTATCAGACCACCTATCACCGTTAGTTCATGTATCATTGGTTCCGTAAACCCGGACGGCCGCGTATGTATGGAAGGCAACGATGCTGTTGGTACTTGGGGCTGGAAATACTAAATAGCCAGCGAACACTGATATAGCAATAGTTTATACAGCTATATGCAAACTACTTATTAACAGCTATTGCTGTAATTGTTTATAATAAACTATTTATTATATATATACAATGCTCAAACATGTTATAGTAATATGTGCTAGTCTAATGATTAGTTGATACGGAGCAGCATGTTAATCAAATAACATTATAATAATATGAATAATGACTAAGTCTTTTATAAAAATAATATATATTTTATAGCTATTAAAACATAAGGATCAAGTAGACATAATAACAGTAAAATTAGCAATAATTTAGGTTGTTTTTTTGAAATAAAGCCACAATATTTAATATTAAAACTTCGCTTTACTGTATAAACCAAATACAGAGTTAAATGCGCTTAGTCTTGCTAGTTTACAAGCAAATTTTATTTAAATATTTATTAGGCGGTATATTGTTTATTAATTTTAGACCTATACTAATTGATGGTTTTATTATTGCTTTGTTTAGCCTCCCATATAAAATTTAAAAATAGAATGAAAGAACTTTGCATTTGAATGCTTGTTATTCATAGGTTTACCGCTAATACTGTATATACCAGTGGTTATTTTTAGCTAATCCTCGGATAAGCTTGTATTTGACGTCATATTGTGCCATATTAAGTCGACTGATATTATTATTTTGGCATGACATTAGCTTAGCCAATAGGGTATTTCTTATGCCGTAGCTAACATGTGCGATTTGCTCTCCACAAATGAAATATTATTTTTAGAATATCGGAATTTAAACTAAATGTAGGCAATTTAGGTAATACGCCTGCCTAATAGTGCAATTAAAACAAGTATGGATGCCAGAATTTATCATAAGGTTTTTGTATGAAGAACTGTGTACGTGTACTAGTATTTAATTTGTAATCGAGCGAGGCCATTTGATTTAATCATTTGATTAATTGCGCTTGATACTATATCAATATACAGCAGCCCGACATTACAGTAATCAATACTAGTAGTAAACGTATTACTGCTAATTTACATGAACAAAGCAGTCATGATTTTAAATGTTTTGCCGTATCACACTGGTTCCCACGTCTTACGCGAATTTAGCAAGCAAGTATTCTATTGTATAATACTTGAATCTGACTAAATCTATAATCAAGTGATATTTTCTCAATAAGCCAAGGCTACTTTCTAAATCAAGTATTTGCCATCATTAGTATGAATGGCGTCGTATTATTCAATGAATGTATAGTTATGGTGGATTTCCTTGACAAATTATAGTATAAATATCCAAGCTGATATGCATGTCAATTAACGCAGCACACACACACAAGTATCTAGTTTGACTCGCTATTTTAATCTAATTGTATCCAACATACACTACTCAATCTACTACCAACTAATCAACATGAAGTTCACCAGTGTAATCATTGCCGCCGCTGCCCTTTTGGTCGCCGTCGTCTCAGTTGAAGCCGTACCAGGATTCACCAAACCACCCACCAACGGTTCGCCATGTGTTGTTGGCGCTAAGCCTGTGGGTGCTTACCAGTGCAAGGACAACGGCGACGGTACCGGTCGTTGGGGCTACCGTTATTAGTCAATCAACAAAAACCACTATTGGGATAGCTTATTAAACATTAGCCAGCGGAAGCTGTTTATAAACAATGCAATCCGTTTATTAACGACTATTGCAATTGTTTAATAAACCTTCATTATTAAGCATTATTATATTGTACAGTGTCATTATTATAGTATTTGCACATAAACATAAACACTACTATAATGAGCTACAGTATTGTTGGATATCTCGCTATAGCAAGATACACTGCGTAATATTCTATATTAATTATATTAAATAGCACTTGAATTGCTACTACTATGAATAATGAAATGTATCATCTCTTGGTGCAACTATACAATCACATTGTAGACAGTATGCATTGAGCGAATCATTACAAATGCTGCTTATTTTTACCATCACCTTTTTTTGGTTTTATCTCACTCATTGTAATGCTATTATTATATGCATTCAATTTTTATGTCTGGTTATTATCAGATCTTTACTAGCAACATTAGTAATAATATATGTATCTAGATGACTAAACCATTAAAATAAAATAAACAACCAAGATTATTTGTAATCGCCCCAACACTACTAAATAAACAGCGCAGTATTATAGTATTCAAAAATGGTATAAATCAATTATGGGTCAACTAGTTAAACTTGATAAACGATAGATGTAGCAATCTGTCTAGCATAATAGCTAACAAATATCAGTTTAATTAAATAACATGCATTCTAGTTTAATATTTATTGCTAATAAGTTAGTTTAATAAATACACACACATATGATTTAGTATATAGTTGCTACAAACAGATTTTATTTTGAATATATTTATAAATTTATTAATCTCTTGTTCGTTTAGACCGCTCATCATTACTAAAATAATTGTCACAATATCAGTATCTATTATCTAAGTAATGGCTCATATAACTTACGATAGTCCATACTCTAGACTGCGTTTACCATGTTTCACGTCAGCCAATAATTTATCCGTACCAAATGGATCCATTCGCTGAACTCGTTCCTTCTCAAATTGCACTGGACCATCGCGTGACTATTTAACATCATTATCGTCAGCATCTATATTGTAATAAGCTCGTAGTTATTTAGTCGATTAAACTTACCCCGCCTTCTATTGTTTCTCGAGATGCACCCAAACCGGCCGCGCTAAATCGTTCATTGCCTAGCATACTTCCAATCTCTTCTGCATTACCACCACCATACTGATCATCATCCTGGCCTACTGTAGGGCGGTAGATAGTGGCATTAGCCGTGCCACGGAATAGCGGTTTATCGTATGTATCGTAAACATCATCACCACGGAAACCAGAGTCAAGACCCGCCGACTGATTATAGAGACGCTGGTCAAACATACTCTCTTTTGAGACAGTTGGTTTGGCCAAGCCAAGTGCAATCTTTTCCGAAATGTCTCGACCTTGCTCTCTATATCGCCACTATTAATAAAAAAATACTCATCATAGTCTCATATGCGTACCTAGCAATATGCTTGGCCTTTTGTTCTGCACCCATACGCGACAATCGACTATCTCGTTGACGCTCGTGTGCTCGTTCTCTGCGCAATGCTTCACGCTCCTGCATTTCTGCATCCTCCGCGTGTTCACCATCCTCATCCGATTGATCGGCAGGCTGTTTGCCATTGCCTTCTCCGCCCATGGCTCCCGCTCTATGAATGCATTATGTATAAGCTGTTATAGATTTACCATTAATGCCGACTTACCGTTCTTCGCGCGCACGTTGAGCCAATAAACGTAGATTCTCCTCTTTGGCAACCTTTTCCTTCTGTGCCAATACTTGCTGCATCTTTGCACGTAAGCGGATTTCTTCTCTGGCATGTCGTTCCGCCGCAATAAACGCTTCGGCAAGATTGGCAAACTTATCGTTAATCGTCACTTCTTGTAAGCCACGACCATCTGCAGCCAATCGTTTATCCAATGCAATGGTAAAACCTTTAGGATTCTTCCAATTCGATACACATGGTGGAATGACCCAATCCTTTTGTTGATCAGCCGTCAGTTTACGCGGTGGTGAGTGTAATACAGGTGGTGGAGGTGAGGGTGGAGCTATAAATAATCATATTAATAAACTGCCTTCTATTTCATCATTTTATATAAGCCTTTAATTACCTTGTGGCACTTTTGTGTGTTTGAATTTCGGTGGCATCATTGGATCTACAGGCATTTCTGACATACGAATAATACGCTGTTTAGCACCTGAATTATGACTATCCATTTGTTGGCCAGGCGTATATCGAATATACGTAGCCTCTTTCTTTTCAACATTAACATTTTTTGGCTTGGCCGCAGCAATTTTGCCTAAATATTAATAAAAATTAGCCCATAGTAATAACAAATACATCACACACGCCATATTACCTGTAATAATCTTCTCTAGTGCAGCTCTTGTACGATCGGTTGTTTCCTGGATCGCGTCCTCATCGGGCTTTTCCAATGATACTTCTCCAGCATCAGCTCTATTTCTCAATGGCACTAGATCGCGAAACTGTGACTGGATAATGCGATCTTTGTCATGTCCTTGTCGTACTACTGCGTCATAACGAACATTGCCTTCTGCGTCTACTTGCAGAGCTAATGTTTTACCAGCCGCATCCTATGCAATAGCAATATAGAGTGGTACGCAAGTATTAGTATTGCTAAATAGTGCGTTTAGCTTATTAGTACCGATAGATACTCACTTTCTTGCGGCCCATGCCTAAAGGATACTGAGGAATGTGGATTTCTGGAAAAGCACCGCCATCACCAAAATCAGCTTCTGCTCTAGGCAGATAACTTTGTCGCTGTCCATAAGGTGGTATTTGTCTCGTATTGCTATTTCCTACTAAAGTAATCGCAGTTGACAGCACTGAAGAGGCATCCGAAGCAGAGCCAGATCGTGGCGTTGGTTTAGTCGTTTCAGTGGTATACACTGGCTTAGGCAGAGCCCTTGTATAAGATAATGTTGATTAGAGACTGATCATCTACATTAAATAGCAACCCGTTACTTACTCGTACAAGCCAGACATGGTCAATGGACACTAGTTGTATATGTAGATCTTTCAATAACAAAATAGCTATATCAAAAAAATAGATGAGATGAGGTAGTTACTGGGAAAAGAAAAAGGATATGTTTTTGAGACCATCAGTCACATACATCAAGTATTCGTAATGTTTTACTATTAGTATTATTATATGGCATTATTAAGATATTGTATGTTGTTATTATTAATTCTTAATTGTATATCTATTACCATTCATACAATTAGTCCAATCGTTATTGGTACATAATTTACATTTATTAATATTAGCTATTTAATTAAATACACCGCCACTTCAACAAGTTTAATTGATATTGTAATAATTACTGTCAGTTTTATTGTAAAGATATTAGCTATGTTATAGAAATCCAATTCATTTATGACTACGTATAGCTATTAATTAACTCAAGTGTTACTATGATTCAGTGTAAATAATATAGTTATTTGATTTAATTCAATTTTTTTACTTTTCTTAGATATCATTTTAATCTTTCCTTTCGCCACTATGCCATTCTACGAACTTGTCTGCATTTCACGCGGTAGAATACAAACGGTAAGTGTAGATCTAGGTATACATGAAGACACAGCATGTTGTTGATCTTCTTACTTATCTATGATCATGTATTGATTATTAGGCACAGTTAGGAGATCTACTCCGAACAAGCGCGCGTTCTATTCTACAGAATGGCGGCGTGGTACGTGGCTTTGTTAATCTAGGAGAACGTGAATTGCCCTACCGTATGAAACGTCACCAGCTCTATCATCACCGAGGCCAGTGAGTAGAAGTGTTGTTGTTATCTACAACAAATACAGAGACTAGAATATACATGTAACAATACTGATCGCGTCTTCGCTTCTTCTAGCTATTGGTTAATGCACTTTGATGCAAACCCCGCCACTGTAAAAGAATTAACGGATAATTTGCGTATTGATACACGGGTTATTCGTCAAACAACCATCAAGCTAGGAGACAAATTGAAAGATATCATTACTCGACCAGACAAGACATATATGATGTAATGGGTGGTCATTAATTTTTAAACAATAGGAATATTCTTTTAAAATGATAATAGATAAATGTGTATATGTATGTGTGCATGTCAACGAGTAGGCATAGTCAAATGGGCAGATGGAATAGATAAACCAAGTAAACGACACTTATTGCTGTGTCATGGGTCTATTATAACGCGTCAATCGTGTTAGTAACAGTTTATTACATCTATTTAACCACTTACTTGTATTCGCGTAACACCATTGAAACACTTTCACATGGAATCATGCCAATATCTGTCACCACCAAGTTCATGAGAGAAGGTGGTGTAACATCATAGGTCATGCAAAGTAGTTTAAGACGTGGATTGTCAACTACACTATGAAGTGGACTTTCATTGGGTGTATTTAAAATTGTTGATGGACGACCTATATTTAATCATTGATCAATTAATGCTATTTAACGTTAAACGTATATTTACCCAATTCATTCCATACAAATGAATCCATTTGCACACGATCTGTGAATTTATAAGTCTCACAACAAACAAGAACAGGTACTCGCCGTTCATGAGCGGCCAATGCCACTGATGCTGTGCCTGCTCGTGATATCATTGCACCATTGGACAGCATAGCATGTGCACCGAGGAATACTTTAGTGGCCTAGTTGTAAACAAAATAAGCAATCTTTATTCAGCAATTACTAAATGACTTACATTCTCCATAGCAATTGATAGACCATTTAACCAAGTGTAGGTACAATCAATACCCACAGCATTAAGTGCCGTCAACAATTTCTTTCCTATTTAGCCAATTAATAAACTATTAATTAGTAGCACTAATACAATAAGTACAGTCCATTCACCTTCTAATAATGGACGGGAATCGACAACAATGACTTTAAACTTAATGCCTCGTTCTTTAGCAGCCATTAAAACTTGTTGTACAGCCGATGATCTAATACACATTATTATATACCTAATTTATTATATTTATTCTACTTCTTACCGTGCAAATGTCAAAATAACATCACCATTTTGTATCTTGCGAACTGCATGTTCTACTATTTCTTCATCGGCTCGTAAGATTCGCTCATTGATAAATGCATCAATACGACCGATAATATGTTTCTTGCTCTAATTGTGTTTGATATAATAATAGTTATCATTATCGTTAATAAATATATATATATCTGTATATATATATATATTACCTCTTCATCAGAAGTATCAACATCTAGTATAGAAATCTCGTATTTTAAGTAGCGAATAGCATTGCCCATGCTGACTGATAATGGTCGCATACCCACTAGAAAGTTGATTTGTGGTGATAAATAAGTTTGTAAATGACGAGATATATGCACATTAGGCGGTGTTTGATAATCTCTAATAACCTAGTTCATTATCATTTAGTATACCATAGTAATGGTACTAATAATAGCTACTTACTTTCTTTAAAGCACCAAGTAACGCAACACAACGTGCATTACTGCCACAAATACGATATTCCGAGTAGGCTAGTCCAAGGGCGAGGATAGCCGGATGGACATCCTTATCTGCCTTGCTAGTGACCCCCTTTGCAACACTTAAATGAGCCACTAGCGATGGATACTCTTGGTCAAATAGACTACGTTTGCTTTTTGCTGTAGCAGTAGTCGCTGTACCTCCACTAGTAGAGGCAGTAGTGGCCGTTGAAGGTGCATTAGTAGCGGGTGCCGGCTTTACCACCTTCTTTCCCTTATTATCTGGAGTGATGCCTTGTTTTTGGGCGGCTTTTTCCGCTCGTTGACGTTCCTTAAGTATTGGATCCATAATCAACATCAAGTAGCTAGTGATCTCGTCAACTTACCTGTAATTCACGTCGTTCCTTCTTCGACATCTCCTTTGTCGATTTTTTTGGCGAATTCTGCACAGACTGCGCTGTACTCGTTGGCGACAACGTGGCTGACAAGGGTGAATCCATAGCAACGATGGGCACAATGGCAGAAGAAAGAAGGTGAAAAGAAATAATAATAATGACTAATTTCTCAGTTTGATCAGATATGGCCAATCATCGTAAACGTCACATAACACACATTAGACCTATAAGCAATTATTTGAAACCGTTTCAATTTAATATTACTCTTTCTCATAGCTTTAATTATGCTGTATAATCAAAATATTTGCTTCAAAGATCGTGTAGATGCTGGACAGCAGCTCGCTGATCGTCTAATGGAGAAGTTAAGCGATGTGGCGCCCGAGGACATCGTTGTACTGGCTTTGCCTCGTGGTGGTGTGCCGGTGGCATCGATCGTAGCTCAACGATTGGGCGCACCTCTTGACGTGTGTCTTGTACGTAAACTAGGAGTACCCGGGTAAGCAGGTGTATTTTTGCAAATAAATAGCAATAGCTATAATATTACCTAGTCATGAGGAATTGGCGTTTGGTGCTATTGCTGAAGGAGATTTTGTTGTATATAATGATGGAATTCGTCAAGCGGCCGGTATTGATGACAGTATAGCTGAAGAGGTTAAAGATAGAGAGGTAGGTCTATTTAGTCGTCCAATATGTATATTAATAAACCGCTGTTAATCTAACAGTTGGCGGAAATAAACCAACGTGAGCAAATATACCGTCAGGGCAAATCTCCACCTTCAATTATAAACAAAACAGTAATAATAGTTGATGGTAAGCTATATCAAATAATATAGCCGTTATTTAGTAATGACTAATATTGACTGTAATATTAGATGGTAAAAATCTAGTTGTATTTTTTATTAAATTAATTTTAAATAATATTTACATTACAGGTATTGCCACTGGTGCAACTATGCGTGTTGCGTGTCAAAGTGTGCGATCTGGGTAAGTTTATTTACAAATTATTTAAACATAATTACTAATAAATTATACACATAATCTATATATATAAATTATATATAATCTAATAGACATCCAAAGCAGCTTATTGTTGCAGCACCTGTGGGTGCGCCTGAAAGTTGTCAAGCAATGGCCAAACTAGCCGATCGTGTTATTTGTCTGACATGTCCCACTTATCTTAGTAGCATTGGTAAATATAAATAGAAGCTGTTTAATCAGTGTAATAATCTATAATAATAGGTCGATTCTATGATGATTTTACTCAGGTAGCTTTTTTAACATTTAATTAAACACGCTTTAATAATAATAATATATTATATAATTTTATAGACAACCAATGAACAAGTGACAAGATTGCTGGCTACAGCTCATGCACACCATCCATTCAATACATCTGCTTAATCTTCTTGATTATTGTAGATAGGAAATAATAATAAAAAATGTAAATGTTGTTTTTAAAAAGAAGTAGCACTGGCTTTTCCCTTAAGGTCACCAGTATTGTCACTGTCGCTATGTCCAGTTAGTTGATTAACAATCCAGTCAAGTCCCTCGTGTAATCCTTCGCCTTTGATGGCAGAACATGCCTAGTGGTGTATACATAAGTAATTATGCCATTGTTTTATATGGGTCCATAACTGCTTACCTGGATCTGCCATGGGTGCTCTTTAAGGCTAGTAAGATCTAGAGCCTCCGATACTTGAGCAGCAGTTAATGCCCCTTCCAAGTCTTGCTTATTAGCAAACACTAATATACATGCACCCTGTACACTCTGCAATGATAGTTAGGCAAATAATCGTTTTATGTTACTTAAAAACACTTGCCTCTTGTGCCACAAGTCGGTGCAATTCATCACGTACAGCTGGCATTCGTTTCTTATCCATGCTATCCACCACCATGACTACCGCCTAAATATTTTTTTGCTTAGTGACACCTTACTAGTTCTATCAATTACTTACACCTGCACTATCAAAATAGGTGGACCATGAAGCGCGTAAAGACTCTTGTCCACCCAGATCCCACATAACAAATTGAATGTTTTTATAAGTAATTTCCTAAACAAAGCATTAGCTGTTTTGCGCTTATTCTTCTATAATACTTACTTCTACGTTACTTCCAATAGTGGGTGAAGTGGTTACAGTCTGTTTAAGCAAGCTTTAAGTAGTAAACGTTAGTAAACGTAGCTTCAATCAACAGTAGCTTACAGTCGGTATAGAAGTGTTGTTTTGCCGGCATTGTCCAGACCAATAATAATAATCTTATGTTTTTGACCGCTTGTCCATAAACGCCACAGCTTTGTTAACATAATACCCATTGTGATGATAGTGTAAACAATTAAAGTCTAAGAATTGTAGAGAGCAAGATGATGGAGTGAAAAGAATGACAACTATATAGAATAGTCATCATTTACTATTAATCTGTTCTATGATTTATCAAATGGCTGGGTAGATCGACTTTTATTATTTCACACTCCATTTATTAATCAATTAAACTCGGCTGTTTATAAATATTGACTGACAAGCTCACATCTCACAATCTACGTCATCACATTTCTCTTTCTCTTTCTTTACACTTGATAGCATATATACATTGCATATACTTGTACACTCTATATATGCTATTTACTTTATGTCCTTGCATTGCTCTTTTGTAATCTTACATATTTACAAAGCATCTTTTCACTTCAATCATTGATATTGGCATCTTTATTGGCACGTTAAGTGCATTTCTGGCTTTGTTTATGCTATGTTGAATATGCACCGTGCAAATCTCGTTGTATGCTTTGTTTTGCTATGGGTCGCCATTACAGGTCATCTGACAACAGCTTTGCAATCTCAACAAAGGCAGTGTGGTTTGCTACTGTCGAGACGGTACAGGCTGCTGTTAGCACGATTCATAGTGGCAATCTATAGCAAAACTAAAGCATGCAATGACTTTGGCAACATGATTGCTGTATTAGCTGTATGTCCTGTTCCCTCTCCGCTGATTGTCTTATTCTTTGCTCTTTTCCAACCCGAACAATCTCACTCATCAGTACTTTTTTCTAAGCATTGTTGTTTTTGAGGCGCTATATTAGCCTTTTTGTTTTTACACTGCCTTTCCTGATCCAATATTGTGGCTGGTGCCAGTGTTTATGATGGATTGTTGCAGGTTATTCTTTTTGCAACATATCCTACTAGTTTATATTGGAAACGTATCACTTTTTATTTATCAAACAAACATTGCTATGTTTTTATTCAATAAAACATGCCCAACAAGCATAAACAAAATCATACAATTTACCGTGTATTTATGGCGTACATTCAAAAAAGACTGTTTTACACTTATCGTTAAATGAAATGCCATGTTTTTATTCAGTTGCTTAGTAATCTACCTCATTCTATCTGTTCATCGCTAAGCTATTACTCTTACAATTGTTTGGCCGTGTAGATTCAAAAGTAAACATTACATTATCTGCTATAATCATACTATTATACTTTGATTCAAACAATAGAAGCTTTTAAAATAAATTAAACTTAACACATAATAAAATAAAACTAATAAACAGCATCATAACCATTATACTTATGCTCTATATCCTATCCACTATGGTAATGCCATTCTATCCTAGTCAAACATAGTGATTTTAATGACAAAGCTAAACAACTGTGATTTCAAAAGTTAAAAACAATGGCCATTTTCAATAAAATATCTTATCGTAATGCTACCATTTTGATGTTATGTTTGTATTGCTATGACGATGTGACTATTGGATAAACCGTGTTATTAAACTAATTGTTAACATCGTATGTGAATGGACAATAATATATATATCAAATATCGATAGCAATTAATAACAATAAAAACAGCAATTACGATCATATGATCAATAAATACTTGCTAGTTGTAAATGTGTGAGCAATCGTATTAAATAATGCACTGTGTTAATGGTGCAGTACAGAACATCCAAGTATATATCGCTGACACTATTATTTATTTGTGACATTTATTTATAAATGATAATCCATTGCTATTCTGCATTTATTTTGTTCATTAAAAGCAATAAACTAAATACAATGCTGTTGAGTTTATGACATTTTAAACTTGTCTAAACTAATCACTTATAATATACTAGAGTCATTAGACAAACAAATAATCAATTTGCGCTAATAGTGCCAACATCAACAGCAATTTTTTTCAAAATGGATTATGCTATTTGATTGTATCGACATTAACAATGACAACCTTTTAAATATAAACTGTTTAGTCTGACTCAAATTCATGAGTAAATTAGTAAACTAAAGACGATGGACTGTAATAAAATAACTTTTATTAATTAAAACTCTTGATGCTGGTCTAGTTCTAATGTTATCCATTATTCTATTTCAATTGTAGGTCGTTGCTTGTTTAGCATTTTGGGAGGTCCTTTGGCAGTTTAACATTGCGACCAAAGTTTTGTGTCCAGTAAGCTCGACCGCTGCTGTCTAAAGCCATGCCACTGCCGAAATGCGTAGCATCGCTTACTAGATTCCTGAGATGGCCAGGCGAGTTGATCCAGCTGTTCATGACTTGCTCCATAGATGTCTGTCCACCTGCAACATTTTCGCTTACACTGTTCCATCCACCACCGCCGGCGGAACAGCGCTGCATTAAGCCAAGCTCACCAGGAAGTTCATGGCCGACTTGCTTGTTGCGGGCTTGAAGTGTACTATGGTCCTGTGCAGCTTTGTTTAGGCCGACATAAACTGCAAATGGTGGAAGCTTTTTTCCAGCGCGGAATTTGTTGACCAGGCAAATCATCTTTGTTGGATCGAAGCTAACCGGACCGGCGCTTACTTCGATCGCACTAGCGACGAATGCAGTAATCATAACAAGAGTAGTGAGGAATTGCATGATGATAATGTTCGTAAGTTTAAACGTTGTGCGTAACAGTGGTGAGTTTAGTTGGTTGATCAGACTAGCTGTAATCAATGGCGTAAAGATGATGGCGTAATTTGTTGCAGAAGCTGTTGCTTTGAGATGCTGAATCAACCATTGACCATATAGATAGCCGAGTATTTATATTCAATCTCATATTGGCAGATATTAAAATGTGTTTCGTGATTATACCCATGACCAGGGGTGTTCTTTTTTAGGTCTTGAATGATGCAATAAACAACATCTCCAAGCACACCATGCTAAAACACACCTGTCCTTAATGGCTCTTACTTTCGTGTTTCATGTAGTCAACCAACTATCCCATTGTTATCGAAATCGCATCTTCTATACATTATGTTACCACAATTTGCCAACTATACTTGTATGCTATAAATTGTTTTTATTTTAGAAATAGTGATTTATATTAACAAATATACCAGCACATAGATCAATGTGCTATATTGTAGAACTGATTTTACTCATTATAGCACACTGCATGTTTCATATTCTTGCACGATACAAGTTTGTGCTCGCTTTATTGCATCAAAGTTTTGACCCAACCTTTGCGGTACTGGTTTGAAGTTTCATGCATTGCTGTATTTACCGATTATAATCTGTGATTTCATGCACCAGTGATAAGGCCAAGACCCATAAAAACATTCCGATTGTTTGGTACAATATCGCTATAACTCGATAATATTGCTTTAATGACAGTCGTACTTATTATGTATATATCAGTCCAAGGCGTTGTAGTAGACCAGCAGGCAAACGATTGGATAATAAACCAATGCTGCTATAAATACGAACACTTCACGTGCAATGCAAACACAATGCTGCTATCAACTACAGCGAATCCAATTGTTATAACATGCCAAACTTGAACATCAAATTGACAAAACGTGCTAATGTTTCAATGTTTGTCTACAATTTGCCTGCTGATGAAACCATATTGCATAATTTATCGTATTGTAGGCATAACCACGGCTATACAAGTAGTAGAGATAAATGATTTATTGATACTTGTGCTGGAGAACTAACAAAAAATACCTTACTTGCATTACCGACAATAATAAGAAAAAGATAGCCTTAAACCTATCATTGATAGCATCGCCAAGCACTTCAATCGATACGCATCTGTCATAAAGTATCTATATTTAATAGCTGCGCTGTCAATATTATATTTACACATTGTGCTCATCATTGATATCAAACAACTTTTGACAGTTGGCGATTAGATTAGCAATATTCAACTACAAACAAAAATACCAGCAGCACGTTCAACTGTAGATCTTGATTCCAAATAATAGCTACACTGGTGATGTTAATGTTCTGGCACAATGTGTAATAGTCATGAGCATTGTAAAATGACAGTATCGGTTATTGTTACTACAGATGCACATTATAAAATTTGGTATTTAATATTTCTAATAACTATGCCATCCTAATTCGTAATATTTGTTATTTCTAATGGCTATGGCAAACTCGAAATGTGCCATTTGTGTTTTAATATCTATTACCATCATAAAATGTGAATTGAAAACAATAGTAATCGTTTAATTAATAAAATGCTAAAGCTACGTATAACTTTACGTATAATAAAGCAAATTGCTTGATATTTTGCACAAGTGTGCGTATAACATGTAAGTAGCTACTGGCAACGTATACCGTTATTGTATTGTGTGATGGTGCAATAATTATAATAATACGCTAATAAATGTGCAAAAATGGCAGTTTTTAGTCATTTATGGCTTGTATAAACAAACTACAGCAAAATGATTGCCAGATTCGAGTTCCCCGTGCTTGGCTGTATCGTTTGGTATGACTTATAGAACAATGATTTTTGCAAAAAATGTTAGCCGAAAATACGATTTACGTAAATATTTATTAACAAAAAGATGATTAAACTTTATGATTTCAAAATTAATATTAAAAATTAAACGAAATTAAATAAATTTGAAACTCTCTACTATAACAATTACAATAACAAGTTAATATCAACAAATACCGATATACAGTGGTAATCTATGCTATTGATATACATATAGCTTGAATTTTTGTTACTATTTACACGTAAATCGTATTTTCGGCTAACATTTTTTGCAAAAATCATTGTTCTATAAGTCATACCAAACGATACAGCCAAGCACGGGGAACTCGAATCTGGCAATCATTTTGCTGTAGTTTGTTTATACAAGCCATAAATGACTAAAAACTGCCATTTTTGCACATTTATTAGCGTATTATTATAATTATTGCACCATCACACAATACAATAACGGTATACTTTGCCAGTAGCTACTTACATGTTATACGCACACTTGTGCAAAATATCAAGCAATTTGCTTTATTTTACATGAAATTATACTTAGTATTGTTACAACACCAGTAATGTGATGATGTAACGTTGATTAAGCAATCAGGGGAAGAAAGGAAATCAAACAATGTAATTTATTCAAATAT
This sequence comes from Syncephalis fuscata, assembly GCA_025786725.1. Lineage (NCBI taxonomy): Eukaryota > Fungi > Zoopagomycota > Zoopagomycetes > Zoopagales > Piptocephalidaceae > Syncephalis > Syncephalis fuscata. Next base: position 8,686 of record JAHLTZ010000078.1, on the reverse strand, counting down.
TATTATAATAATTCAATAAAGCAATTGTTATTAATATTATGTAACTTTAACCTTTAATGGCAGCTCGAATCAGTAGAGTTATAACAGAAGCTGCAACTGTATAAATTATGACAACAAACTATAATAAATTTAACACTGTTTATAAATATTGACTGACAGGTTCCACGTCTCACAATCTACGTCATCATATTTTTCTTTCTCTTTCTTTACACTTGATAGCATATATTTGTACATTCCATATATGCTTCATAGATAGTGTTATTAGTCAAATACAAACAATATTTATATTACTCTCTTGCAATGCTCTTTTGTAATCCGACTTCTTTTTACAAATCATTTTTATCACTCTGATCATTAGTATTAATGGTTTTGTTGGCATAGTAATTGCATCTTTGACTTTTTATACTATGTTGAATATATGTTGTAAAGCCTCGCTGTATGCTTTGTTTTTGTTATGACTACTACTACAGATCGCACTGTCAGTATAGTCGCTGAGCGAGTCTTTAGCGCCAGTACAGCAGTGTGATCTGCTACTGTGTATTTGCACAGTTATCAATACGATGGATATGTTAGCTATCTGCGCTGTTACCTTTCCACCAACTGCCTTCATTGCTTTTTCCACCACCTGAATAATCCCACTCATCAGTACTTGTTCCTGAAAAGTAGCTAGTTGTGACTAAGCAATATTGCATCAAAAATTTCATTATTGCGCTACTTTTCCTGGACTAGTAGTGTAGCCGGTGTCAGCATTCGTGGCCAACCATTGACCACGTACTTTGTAGATATATAACCTATCAGTTTATAGTTTAAATACGTGTCATTTTAAATTATTAAATAAGCATTGCTGCATTTATTGATTTAATAGATTTCTGCAAACACAAATGATACTATGCAAACAGCCGTGTACAATTCTATTGCTAGTCGGTTGAAAATGGCACCGACAACTAATGCTAAGCTGTTACTTGCGTGTGACTGGGACTGTCATGCAATAAACCTTTTCTTTTTGTTTTATAACATTGGTCTTTTTGCCTAATTGCTGCTAACGTGATTGCATTGGTATAAATTTTAAAATGAAATAATGCTATTATTATGCATGGTGTTCATATTGCTATACTTTGATTCTAACTAAAAATGTTTAAAAAACATGTATCTAGATCTATGCAATATCATTGTAGCCATTTGAAAGATTTGAAGGGTTAGGCTTTGATTTTTCTAATTTAGTATTTGTGCATGGCACTAGATGATTTCAATGTCAATATTCAAAACATCTTGCCGCTATTAATGAAAAGTGAATTGGTTTATTACAATCTTTACCTTCAAATTTAAATGACTGAATAAACTAAGTAGTTTATAATAGGTGCTGAGTGTTGATGGCTATAACAATAGTAAACGTATGGTGATATACTTAATAATTACAGCAATGCCTTTAGATACAGTCTTTATATTCTAATTATATTGGCATAGCTATTCGACAATATAGGGCACTAACATCAATAATGATAATAAAATAAAACTGTAAAAGTAATCGATATCTATTAACAAACTGGATAATCATTAAATTGCTTATAACGTTTAATAATAAACAAGAAACACGCCAATAATCAAGATGCTCCACCAAGCTGTAGTCCATAATTATACTATGAGTATTTTAAGTGATAAACGTATAACTGAATACCTTGCGATATACAGATTAAGTTTCGCTTGACTGTTTTGAGCTACTACAGATACAATAATACCAATGGTAAACCAATAAATCATAATGAAACAAATTACATTTTTTGCATAATTTAGCATCATCAGTTAGATTAAAATAAATGTGTATTCAATTATTTGTTCTATATTAATAAAACTTAATACAACACATAACTTATTTTTCAATTTCTTTCTTTGTTACAACTGTAGTAATTATCATACTATTTAGTTATATTCCAGCAATACAACACAGGTGACGCTATTTATCGTGTCACAAAATAACAACAACACGTGATTATATTTATTTTCCATTTTATTTTAAGGAATATTTCTTATTAACTGTTGATACAACAACGCAACTCTTGCTGCCTATTTCGTCGTCTATCTGTCCGTTATCGTTGGTCACCATTAATATTACTAGTATTATCAATACATTGCTTATAATTATTTCTATAACGATATGGAACAACTACCGAAGGAGATTATGGGCACGATCGCAGCCTGGCTTTCTGTTAATACTATTATGTCGTTGGCTGCGACAAATAATCGCTTTCGAGTATTCATTACAGCTAATGTAGACTTATGGAAGCTACAATATAGTAAAAAGTATAGCTTAGAGACAGAAGCTGAAGCGGCTTGGCTGGCTACATTTCAATCTCGGTTATTGTTAAGTGCAAACGAACTACAAGATGCACGTTATTTGTTAAATGGTAGCTTGCCTGCACCCAGTAATATCAATTGGTATAAAGCATATTTGTATCGCAATCGAACCGAATTCAATTGGAAATATGGCCAATATCGTGAACATATACAGCAGCTTCCATCATTAACACAGCACTATCGCTACAGACTACTTGGCAAATCCGACTGGGGCGCCTTATTAATGTCGGAAAAAGATCGACGTTTGTTTTTAGTAGACGCACATCAGCCACCTTACTGGCGTGAACTAGCAATGGCTACGTTGGCCGATTGCACATCCTATCCGGAGAAAGCAATCGTATCCTCGAACTATGTTGTGGTGTGTGGTCGTATTGTATACTCACATCCAGCTGTACGTCAAAAACGATCCAAACAACAAGGTTCATTACTTGATCGACGATTATTTAATCGCTCAACAGCAGAAGAAACAACACTACAGGACACGCTACGCACATGGATGGCCTGTGTCTGGGTATGGCATAGAGATAGTGGCGAATTATTGACAACGATTCATTCGCCAAATAGCCTTCAATTGCAACAGTTAGTTGGTCGCTGGCTTTTGGTACGTCTTTGCTATCCTTCAGACGATCCAGATTGCGGCAACTCCCGTTATCGCGTGATGGACCTGTCAGCCAGTACATGGTGTACTGGTGAACTGATTGCGGCTACAGGATTCTGCCATTTGCATGTATCACTAGAAGAAGCGGCGATTAAGTGCCGCAATCAGAACAATACGACAGTGGCCGTTTTTGTCGGCTTTGAAACTAAAACACACGGACTTACATCGGCCTTTCGTTGGCAGCTATTTTCAATTGGGCGCAAAACACCCCACCTGCTAACTTCAGGCTATTGTCCATACTGGCCGATGCTAGTACGCCGAAAAGGCACCTCCACTAGACTAGATGATCAGCGTGTGCTGCTGACTGTTGATTTCAATCGACGCACAGCTGCTCAAACTTACGTGGGTGTTTTACGTTTTGGCGTGGAGAAGCTTCAATGGCGTGAACCAATGGACGATGCCATTGTAACGTGCATACCCAACAAGAATAGACTATTAACTCGACGTACGGATACCGGTGCTGGTATGCGCCATTATTCAGTACGACAACTGGGTCAGAGTGCAGTATTAAGTGAGTATAGCTTACAGGAACAGTATCGCTTTCAATGTCTATCCGATACCTTGGCCTATGCTTACTCACCAAAAACAGCCGACAGCTTTACACTTGATCCAGTGACGGGTCATACAATCCACTCAATGGATCCATCGGGTCTTACACAGCATCAATTAAGCCTGCCCACACTTTCACTACTTGTACTACTTCATCCACAGTCTGGACAACTTATTATCTGCGATTTTGTTCCTATTTTATAATAATAATAATAATACTAAAAGTAATAACAGTAAATATATCTATTTATTATTGCGACATCACAAAATAAAAGGTTCTTATTGAAGTCCTGCCAATTCTTCTTGTAAACTTGCTTCTGTATCAATCTTTTTAATCTATTATAACAAAATTAGATAAATGTATCGATATATCGACTAAGTAATCGTTTTAAACTTACCTGTGTCAATTCAAGCTGTTCACCGCGTGCTACACGCTCCTTTAGTTCGGCAATTTGCTTCAATTTTCGTTGAACGCCTTTGATTTTCTTTTCTGCTTCAGTTAGTTGCCGTTTAGGCGCGGCTGGTGTGGGAGAAGCAGCAGCAGCAGCAGCAGCAGGTTCTGGCGACTTTTTATCTATATCATCATGTATTAGAATAATACTAATACTAGCAGAGTTACTTATATGTCATATAACTTACCATTACTACCACTACCTAAAGGTTTGCCATTGCCATTCGTTTCGGGTGCCGACTTTGGTGTCTATAATATGTGTGTTAGTAATTGAATTAATAGATAGCAATAGTAATAGTTGACTAACCTCAGCCTTTTTCTTTCCGTCTTTCTTCTTCTTGCTCTTTGAAGCTGATTTAGACCCAGAACCTATCGTTTAATGTTTATAAAAAACAATAAACTAATATAATTATCCATTACCTTCAGTCTCTTTGGGTGCGGCACCTGGGATCAATTTACTGGTACTAGCGCCCGGCTATCATTTCCCATCATAATTACATTGTATTTAATTAGATATCCATTTAAATACCATATTATGCGTTACATACCTTTGATAGACCAGGTACTGCTGCTGCTCGAGCACCAGGTGGCCTATATACACCCACTGGTTTGTCTATAGCCCATAGCGATTAGTATACATATATTGGTTTGTCTTTATCTGTTTCAGCTTACTGTTTGCTGCCTTGCTGCCTTCAGTTTCAATTCCTTTTGGTGCTGGTGACAAAGTGTTGCGCACTGGATAAAGAGAGACAGATGCAGGCCGCCAGGCAATCTGATACAGCTCTTGAATATCCTCCTTGTGCACCAACACGCCACGATAATGCCATACTCTGTAGCCATTGTCGACACGTAGACGCGGTGAAAGGGTAGCCGTCATCAAGTGCCGTCCATCAGGACACCAGTCGCAAACAGATGCACCATTTGCTTCAATGGTTGACAGTTTGGTCAATCGCTTCCGATCCCAAATATCTACCGTACCAGCCAAATTACCAAATCCAGCTAGACAAACAAAACGACCATGTGGACTGAAACGCACGTAGTTGCGCGGCAATGTACCAAAGTTATGGATGGCATTGGCTCGATGGTCAAATAGCGTTGCCTTGGCCGGCATAAATCCATAGATAACAACAAATTCCTTTGAATTTGGACTCCAAGTAACATCGTGGATAGGACCTTCTTTATCAAGTGTTACTCGGCAGTCGTAACTGCCCGATACTGCCAAGTAGTAGAGACCTGTTTCGCCGTAGTAGGACTTGCCCGTATTGTCCACATCCGTTTGAGTAAGTACAATCAAATGAGTGCCAAGATCGTTCCAGTACATCTGTACCATATCGGCTTTAAAGAACGTCTTAAGGGCCGATGGGCGTTGAAAGTCGGTCAAGCTGAATACACGTATGCTGGCTGGTGCACCTTTACGTTCCGGTATGAATGCAGCAATTGATGGCGATTTGCCAGGAGAAATAGAGAAGCTGGATACGCCCTCCAATCGAAGGTTACTGTGTGTACCTTTGGCTAGCTGTTTGGCAGGATACAGGTGAATTTCATTGGTGACAAGACGCGCGCAGAATGATTCATCATGCGTCCATTGCACGTTCCAGCCTGTTTGCGATCGTTGTGTAAATGAAGCGGCTTCTGTTGCGCCAATTGTGTTCCAGATTATCATATTGCGATGAACTGGCGCATCGCCTTCGTTTTTAACTATTATAGATAGATTTGTGCAATAATTGTTAAAATATATTAATCAATAAATGTGCAATAATTACCATAGCGCTCCCAAGTAGAAAGAAAATTGCCACGCGGTGAAAATTCTAAATCCAATATATTATTGCGCACTATCTCGCAGACAGGCTGCATAGTTGCCGCTTCAACTACCTGAACTCTAAGAAAGCGCAGTGTTAGCGGCAATAGCACTCCCCCATTAATACTGCACTTACTTCTCGGGTGTTGCCCATGCGAGAAAACGGCCATCTTTGCTGTAAACAAAAATACGGATATTGCCTGTTTGCCTAGTCACGCAATCAATCGTCAGTCACTGCCAGCAAATGTATACAAGTGCAAGTGTGCACGCTTTATATATGACCTACTTTTCCGCCACTAGTGAATTCTCCGGTGGGCCAAAACAGGCACCCAATTCCTTACTGGATCGATCTAAATGCAAGTGGCTGAGGTCAGCGCCATCATCTAATACGTAATGCACCGCGGCAGACTTACAGGCAAACTGAACGGCCGGTCGATTCGACGTGGACGCTGACGTAGTCGTGGCAGTGTTGGCCGGGGACGTTGTCATAGCGGAACAGAAAGTATGTCAGTAATGCCACGTAAGCACTACAAGGACCAACAACAGCAATGAAGAACACACACGCTCACGTGCGAGTGTGGTATGGGAAAGACAAAAACCAACGAAAAAGAAAAAAGTGTAGTGAAATCCACTTATTAATAAGAAAATTTACCAATTAACATTAGTACTTTGTAAAATAGTCCATATTAAAAAGTAATATATTTTCAGCAATTTGTGCATTGCACTATAAAGCAAATATCAAATAATATTTATGTTATAAAACCACAAAAATAAATTAATAGATGAGTTTTGTATAGTTGAAACTATATGGTAATTATTTTATATCATTACTATTGACAGTTTAAGCTACGCTTATCTATCATATTTTAATTATTTAATACATGATGAATATATAGAATAGTTTATTTTACATTATAATATATTGTACAAAATTTAGTATATGCAGATGTAATTTTAATTTGTTTCATAAATAGCTACGGCTAATATGCATGTGTTAGTTATTATTTATTAAAGCATTGTTAGACGAACCATAGCATCATATACCAAAACTTAAATGGCGTGGTCTAATAGGATTTTATGCATAACATCTTCCTTGTAGCATAGGTGGCTATAACAGCCTAGATAATTTGGTTTTGGTATGCTGTCCATGCCTTGTGCAACAATATACTATAGACGAGAAAATTAAAGCAAACAACGTCATGTAAATTCATGCGGCACATGGCCATGTCTGGACGCTCACATGGTACTATTTTATTAGTGCAAATTTCTCATGCTTTCTATCCTCTTTTATCTAAACGCTCTTTTTTTAACTACTATTTCAATAATTTACCATGGATCATATTACACGAATTCAGATATTAACCCATGAAAACTATTATACATGGAGGATAAAAATCAGAATGGTCCTTGACTTACTAGATGCCTATGAAACGGTAGATCAAGATCCGCCATCAAAAGACGACAAAGTTAACAATGCACTGTGGATTGAAAAAGATAAAAAAGCTATGAGCATTATTTTATTAAGGATTTCCGACGAACTAATCCATTATGTAACATCTTGCTCCACGTCGAAAACGATATTGGCCACATTGGCCGATCACTTTAAAGTAAAAGACTTATTGGCTATTTGTAATCTTTTTCGTCGCTTTAATACCATGCAAAAAGATCCTAAAATGCCCATTGGCGACCATATCTATAAGATGTGGATCATGGCTGAGCAGTTAAAAGATGCTGGTCTGCCTGTAAGCGATCAGAACATGGCCTTGAGTCTGCTGTCTAGCCTAATCAACGATGATGTCGGTATATTAGCCGATATTGACCTTCAACCGGAGCCATTATCGGTTGATTTGATTAGAAGACGCTATATGCGAAGAGAAGAAACTAGGATGACTATGAATAATGAAAAGACTCGCCGTGGAAGTTGTTTCAGATAAATGTTAGCTAACACGACTGTTATTATAATAAATTTCATTTATTAATTAATTTCATTTTTTACTAGTCTATACAATTTTATGTTTATCATCTTTATTTCTTTTGAATAATTTATAAACTGTTGTTATTGCTAGTTAATTGTTGTTGTAAATGTTGACGTAAAACATTGGCTCCTAGCATTAATCTTTTTGTTGTTGCTGTTGCTACTTTCTTATTATTCGTCCGACGTGGCATTAATTCGCGTAAATTGTTGGCTTCTTTTTTATCCTCTTTCACGTCGTCGTCTTTCTCATCTCCTGCTTCCAACTCCGCTTCTGCTGTTTTTTGAACAACACGTACTCGATGTGGCTGTACAGCCGCCTGTAACGCCTCCAATGATGCCTATTCATATATCAAACAATCAACAAACAGCTCTATATTTTGCTGTTAATATAAACTATACCTCATAGCATGGAATCAGTGGCTCCAGTTCATTTGCTTTAACATTAATTCTTCGTACTTGTTCCCAGTGGCCTGCCTTTCTCATCATTTCTTTAAATGACCGTGCCTATACCCTTGAGTTAAATAGACTACAATAAACTACACCACTGCTTATTTACCTCTTGTTCTTCAACCAGTGTAAATGCTGTACCTGCTCGACCGGCACGGGCTGTTCGTCCTACTCGATGAATATATTTCTTCATATAAATAGGCACATCATAGCTAATAACCGATTGAACACAGTCTAAATCAATACCACGCGCTACCAAATCAGAACAAATCAAGCTGATCATTGATCATGTTAGTTTATCGTCTATTACTAATACAAATAGTTACATTCTAATCTTTCCTTGACGGAATTGTCGCATTACAGTGGCCCGTTCCGATACACTTAGATCACTTGAATATTCAGCTGATAAGCGTACATCTGTCTCTACATCCATTGCACAGTCTTCTGTATCTTTTT
>JAHLTZ010000077.1:0-36208 GCA_025786725.1 Syncephalis fuscata | reverse complement strand
AAGAAATCACTTTATTAATTTGTGGTGCTGATAAAGATTATTTGGAAAAGTTTGCCCCTTCACTTGAAGAGGCGAGTCGATTAGAAGTATTTACCCAGAAACAGGCCCTTGATTATATTGGCAGTAAAGTGAAACAGACCCGTCGATTTATGACGGCTCGTAAACCACCCACCGAAGAAGCATTAGAAATTCTAGCCTCGGTGGTACTGGCCCATCTATCAGTGGCCCGTCTTAATTTCCGTCCAAAGTGTATGTTTATCGGTGTGATGGTACGACGGGTTATTGCTACACTTCAAGATGAGCGACTACTAGATGATCGTGACTTTGTCGGTAATAAGCGTTTAGAACTGTAAGTTAATAGAATATATTATTTATTATTTATTTACTATTTATTTATTTATTTATTTAATAGGGCGGGACAGTTATTGTCATTGTTATTTGAAGATTTATTCAAGAAATTCAATTCAGATCTAAAGTTGAATATTGATAAAGTATTAAAGAAGCCATCACGTACGCAAGAATTCGATGTCTATACGCAATTACAAATGCACGGTGATCATATTACCGGTGGATTTATACGGGCTATTGCTACGGGTAACTGGGTATTGAAACGATTTAAGATGGAACGGGCGGGTATTACCCATGTATTGAGTCGACTTAGCTATATCAGTGCACTTGGTATGATGACCAGAATATCGAGTCAATTTGAAAAGACCCGTAAAGTGAGCGGACCCCGTGCCTTACAAGTAAGTATAGTAATAGTATAGTAATCGCATTAATGACGCTATTGATGTTAGCCGTCTCAATGGGGTATGCTTGTCCTTCAGATACACCTGAAGGTGAAGCATGTGGTCTTGTAAAGAATTTGGCTTTAATGACCCATATCACTACTGATGTTGAAGAGAATTCAATTCGTCGCCTAGTATTTGTATTAGGTGTTGAAGGTAATTGAATATACATGAATGATGAATCGTAAATAGTTAATAATAGACATAACCTATTTATTGTTATATTAGATATCAATCTATTGGCGGGAACAGAATTGTATGGCAAGAATGCCAATGTGGTCTTTTTAAATGGTGAATTGTTGGGGGTTACTCGTGATCCACAACGATTTGTGACACTATTTAGACAAGTGAGACGGGCTGGTCGTATTTCTCCGTTTATTTCCATTTACATTAATAGTCATCATCGTAATGTACACATTGCATCTGATGGTGGTCGTATTTGTCGTCCACTAATTATAGTGGATAACCGACGACCAAGAGTTAAAGCTAAACATATACAAGTAAGATGTTAATTAATTAGTTAACTAATTAATAGATATTAACCATTAATGTAGATGATGTCGGAGGGTCGAATGGCTTTTGATGACTTTCTTGAACAAGGCCTTGTTGAATATTTGGATGTTAATGAAGAAAATGACTCGAATATTGCTCTTTATGAACCGGAAATTGTACCTGAAACGACTCATTTAGAGATTGAACCATTTACTATTCTTGGTGCCGTAGCCGGTCTTATTCCATATCCACATCATAATCAGAGTCCACGTAATACGTAAGTTATAGTATTGATACAATGGTTAATACTCATATATCGATACACATTAGATATCAATGTGCTATGGGTAAACAAGCTATTGGAGCTATTGCTTATAATCAATTGAATCGTATCGATACTCTACTCTATTTATTGGTCTATCCACAACAACCTATGGTAAAGACCAAGACCATAGAATTGATTAAATATGATAAGGTAATAATATAATATATATATATATTAATGATTAATGATTATTATTATATTGCAGTTACCAGCTGGTCAGAATGCTACTGTGGCCGTCATGAGTTATTCAGGTTATGATATTGAAGATGCGCTTGTTCTTAACAAGGCAAGTCAAATATACACATACACATACACACATATATATATACTATTTAGTAATTAGTTAATATTAATCTACTATATAATAGGCTGGACTAGATAGAGGATTTGGACGGTGTCAAGTAATGCGTAAACAAACGGCGTTAATTAGACGATACCCCAATGGCATGTAAGTTATAATAACTATCATTTCCAATTACTATCAATATTAATTAATCTATTTAATAAATAGGTTTGATCGTGTTGCAGATCCACCTCGAGATGCCAATAATGAAATTCCCTTTAAATTCCAGAAACTTGATGCTGATGGTATTGCCGCTGTAGGTGATCGGGTATTCCCCGGTCAAGTGTACATTAATAAGCAGACACCTATTAATACCAATGCGGATATTGGTGTTGGACAAATCCATTGGAGACAGGCTTTAAAGCATCTCCTATGACCTATAAAGGATTAGAGCCTAGTTATGTTGATAAAGTAAGTAGATATCTATAGATATAGATATAGATATATGGATATAGATATACATCTAACTATCTATACTAGGTACTATTTACGAATACAGAGAGTGAACAAGCGTTGGTTAAAGTACTATTTAGACAGACGCGCCGTCCAGAATTAGGCGATAAATTCTCGTCTAGACATGGACAGAAAGGTGTTTGTGGCATTATTGTACCCCAGGAGGATATGCCATTTAGTCTACAAGGTATTACCCCGGATATTATTATGAATCCACACGGTTTCCCATCTCGTATGACAGTGGGTAAGATGATCGAGTTACTGGCCGGTAAAGCCGGTGTATTTAAGGGTGAACTACAGTATGGCACGGCATTTGGCGGTAGTAAAGTTGAAGATATGAGTCGTATTCTAATGGACCACGGTTTTGAGTATTCCGGTAAGGACTATTTGACTTCCGGGGTTACCGGTGAACCGTTATCGGCCTATATATTCTTTGGACCCATTTATTATCAAAAACTTAAACATATGGTTATGGATAAAATGCATGCCCGTGCCCGGTAAGTGCAAATAGCTGGACACCACTAGAGTATACTTATATGGGTATTTGTATTGATTAGAGGACCACGCGCACTACTTACCCGTCAACCAACAGAAGGTCGTAGTCGTGAAGGTGGTCTACGTTTGGGTGAAATGGAACGCGATTGTCTAATTGGTCATGGTGCATCACGTTTACTATTGGAACGATTGATGGTGTCATCTGATGCATTTGAAGTACACGTTTGTCAAACATGTGGTCTACTGGGCTACAAAGGATGGTGTCAAACTTGTCGGTCAAGTGTAAGTATGGCCCCGATGACAATTCCCTATGCGGCCAAGTTACTATTCCAAGAGTTACAAGGCATGAATATTGTACCTCGTTTAGTATTGGAAGATTTCTAAAGTGTTGACATTGCTATTAATAAAACTATCGTTCACTTTATTGCTTAATGCGACAATGATGATGGTAATGATGATGGTAATGATGATGGTCGTCGTTGGTTAGACGCATTGTCTAGTGTACATGCATAGCAGAAATATAATTATAATAAAGATGATAAGGATAGGAGGGGCAATGTAGCGTAGTTGCTAAAATGACCGCGTAGATGATTAAATAGCAGTACAGCATTAAATGGACCGTATAATATATATAATATATATATATATATACTGTCATTGTTGTTACTATTCTTTTCCTTTAAGGTGAGGATGGTACAAGCATTGTTTTAAGATCGGCTGGTAATCGACCAACAATTAAATCGGCCTGTGAGCGTAATTGTTCTATTTGTTCCTGGGTAGGACGTTGCTCATTAGATGATACATCCGATCTCTATTATTGATTAAATGGTGATTAGTATTATATTATAGTTTATACATTAAAAAACTTACTAAATGGAATCGTACACGCATTAACATGTCGACTAGTTCAACTTCGGTGCGATGCTGCATCCAATCTGATAGATTGGCATCGGTTAATAAGCGTAAATGAGTTTGTCGTAGTCGTCGTTCAGCGGCCACTGATCGCATTTGTAGCCATTGTACAAAGTTGGGACAGCGTAGAAATTGGGCATAGAAATCGGTACAGGCTGTTGCTTGAAAGGCAGCAGTTTTAAATTTTAATCGAGTACCTATATAAAACGAGTATTTAGTTAAATAAATATCATTAAATGTAATAATAATAATAATAATAAATACCTTTTTCTTGTACAAATTTAAGAAATTCATCTTGACGAATGATTTCAATGTAGGTGGTGCGTGAGATGTAGTTAATTCACTAGTATTGTTATTATTATTACAAGTACAATTATTATAATAAGTGGGTAATTACATACCTATGAGCGGGAATTAACGTTGTAAAGTATCGATCAAGTGGTTCGAGAAAACGTTCGGTTAGATCGGCAAAGTATCGACGGATTGTATCATTAAGTAGATGAGCTATTAAATATAAATAATTATTCATTATTAATAAAATGCTATTATTATAATAGCAATAGACTTACGACTAACACGTTGTTGCGTCAATGTTGTAATCTCCTTAATAAGTGCCGTATCCTTGTCGATGACTCGTTTACGCTTGCTCGTAAGACCCTATTAATCGATTTAATAAAATATTAGAATGCTTAAATGAATAACTTACAGGTATAAAGTCAAATGATGAGCCAGAGCCTTGACGGCCAAACTTTTTTAATGATGGTCGTTCAAATGGACTTGGTGTTCGTGTTGGTGCACTAGTTGATAAACTATTATTATAAGCATTTATATTAATTCTATTAGAATCTATTGATCTATGATAAGGGTATCACAATATTACTTACGGCATATCAGCTTGATTAACACGTAGAATATTTGGCCAATGATCAAATGCATCCTTGAAGAATGGATTTGTAACACCAACAATAACACTGCCTGGTGTCTATTAACATTGTTAGTATTAAAGTCATTATTATTATTTATGACTAAACTTACCTTTAATCGTGATGAGTATGCCTTGAAATCTGAGTCATGGACCGTGAAATAAGGTCGCCAATCACCACCATAAGGGATCTAGATAATCTATTAAGTAACCTATTATATAGTTAATTAGATCGTTAATCACTTACTGGTGCAATTAAATTAATAAGTGCAAGTACTGAATCGGCACATTCACGTGTTCCTTTGGCCAATACCATGATGGGTTCTCCCAGTAAAACAAGTTCCCAGCATAGCCATAGATCATTTAGAAATTCACGTGTATGTGTATATAAAGCAGCCGGTGGTATAGATGCCAATAACTAAACAGATAAATGTAATATACATATGAGTATGAGTATGAATAGTTGTAATAAATAGATTATTCAATTAATTACTTACATATTGTTCAGGATTATTAAGAGCAGCACTTCGCGGTAGTAGTTGAACACGATGACGTGCTGGCAATTCAACTTGTAATTTTGTATTAAGCAAAGGTAGTATCAATGTTTTGCCTAAAGATGGTTTTGGCCTATTATATTATATTAGTCATTATATAGTTATACGGTAGTGTTAATAATTACCAGCTAGCAATGGATTGACATGTTTGTTCCAATATTTGACGTCCTTCATTGAAATAGGCTGCACCAACACGACGTACCATGTCGAGAAATAAACCTGGAAGCTGTTGTTTACTCAACAATACAAGTGATTTCTATTACAATTATAAAAGGAGTAACAATTGAAGTTAATACTTGCTATAATTATGATTAGCATGATTGTTAAAGTAATTACCTGAAAATAGCCACGTCGAAGTCGAGCATCTTTTCGTTGTCTAAATAGTACATAACCATATAGAAATCCATCATGATCAGAAATATCTACTTGGATTTATTAGATATCTATGTAAAAGCACATTTATATCCATACATACCAGGCAAAGCAAGTTTAGGCTTGACTGGTCCCGATGATTGAGATCGTGTTAGTGTAGAAGACCTAGTGCGGCTGTTGATGCTGTAGATTGAGCCAAGCCAACCCGTACACGAAAGCTATACACTGTATCGCCTAGAGAAACGGCGTGTGAGTCGGGAAATGAACAAAAAGAACTACAAGTATATATATACAGATTAACCAAAGTGGTTACTATTCCTATTTATCTACTTACATATTCTGTTTAAGATATGGATCCAATTCAAAGGGGGGATAAACCAATTCCATAGCTAAATGATGAATGGTAATTAATCATTAGTGAATGACTGTAACACTTTGTCATTTACCATGTCCTAATTCTAAATCAAATGTAACCACACAAAACCCGATAATCCAACGATGTAATTGGTCCAATTGTAATTTATCCACTTGATCAAGACTGCTACTCCGACGTAGGCGTGGAGATGTTGGTAACTCCGCTGAATGTTGATTGGATGATACGGCGGCGGCTAAAGTGGCAGCATGGGTACGTCCAAGTAAGGCACTATCCATGTGAATGGCAGTGGGTAGTGATTGAACGCGTTGTGGTACATGTTGGAGCATAGGCGCCATTTTAGCTGCACCTTTAGCAGATAATACCGCAATATGAACAGGTGTAGTGGCCGGGATGTTAATATTGGCCGTGTTTGTTGTTGTTGGTACGGGTAATGGTGAAGTAAGAGGACGACGTAGACACGGCTGAGGTACACCAGAGAATGGATCAGCACACTCTTCACATAGTTCTACAGCTGAAAGGGTATGTTGATTGTCGTCAGTAACGCTGTAGGCACGGCGTGAACGATGGTGTGGCATGGCACCATTATCACTGCTATTGCTACTATTCAAAGGGACAGCTGCATCGTTACCAACGTAGCTACTAGTTGGTGAATCGCTCGATAGCATCATTTGTAATTGTTTTAATGTATCTTCTTCAAGCACTAGTGGTGTATTTGGTGCAGTTGCCCAAGTATGATCTCTATCATCATTGTCGTCGTTGTCGTCGTCGTCACTTTCGCGACTAGATCGATCAAACGAAGGTAGAGAGTACGAAGACGAGGAAATGTTAGCTGCTGCTACATTGATGGCTATAGAACGTCGAGCAGGTATACTTTTTATAACGGGAGACGTTGCTGTGCTATTACATTCGCGCTGTTGATTGCTATTGTTGTTAGTGTTATGGTTATTGCTGCTGCTGCTGTTGTTGTTGTTGTTACTGCTACTGTTGGTGCTATTGTTACTGTTATGGCTATGGTCTCGCAAGAGGGCGTTGGTTGCCGCCAGTACAGGTCCAGTTGTAGCCATTATCGTCGTAGAATGCAATTCTGATAATAAAATCCCACGGATGAGTTAACTACACGCCAATCTATAATAACCAAGTGTATAATCAAAGAAAAACGAAGCGAGTAAATAAAAGTGTTGTATGAATTTAGAAAGAATGCCTGTCGACTATTAAAGCGGAGCGCTGGTTACGTTTTAAACACGATACTCCGCCCGTTACTTAACAAGTCATAGGTGTCGAGATAGTAACTGCAAGTATAGTAATGGAATAGGTATGAAAGGGGAGAAACTGGACTGACGCACAGCTATTAGCATGCCTGCACAGGCGACAAGAGAGGCAATCTAGAAGCAGACTAAAATGTTGGATATTCATGGTCCTTGTCTGTTCGTATCACTCAGGGTCGATTGCAGATCTTCATTGTCTTATGCATCTACTCGTAGTTATAGAGTTTCATCAATAATCTCCTTTATTTATTTGAATAAAATGGATTTATTGTGTTGAATAAATGATGGCTGTCTAAATTGTCTATATTAGATTGCCTTTTATAGTAATCATGAATTATAGAGACTTCTCTATAACACACACATATAACACACGCGTTGTACACTGACACAACCTTTCTCATTGTCTCGTCACTTATTTAGCTGTCATCATCTAAGATACTCTTAACTGTTTATTATTGTTTAATTGCTAGTTGTTGCTATTACTTGAATCTGTACAAAGATTCGTATTATTGGGTGGGCTATTGGTTTGGCAGTATACAATGTTACCTACACAAGTGGAATTGGTCTATGAGACCAGAGAATTGCACTGCTCTATTGATCTATCATTGCCTGTGGCTGATATTGTGCGTAACTTGTGTCTGGAACAGTTGAACTTGCAAGATGAACCGGACGCTTTGCTTTACGCTTGGCATCTAGTTTAGAACTTATTACCGATGATGTAGGTTAAACGTGTAACAATTGGACAGCAATTAACAAGTGGACTGCTATAGAATATCCGGCGCAAAATTAGTTATGGTGAACGTATCCGCTTAGTAGTGTCACCTCAGGCTGAAGCCCGTGATATGGCCAAACAACTACAAGCGAATACGGCCAATGATCGTAAAAAGCTGATTTTTACACTAAAAGAAGCAATTAAAGTGAGTAGAAATGGGTAGATATATAAATTTGACTTAATCAACAATTCATCAATAGGAATCAGAGTTTGCTACTGAATTCTGTAGAATGGGTGGTCTACAGATTATCATGGATACTGTACAATCCACTACGGGTAATAGTTTGGCCTATGCTTTAAATTCGTTGGCCAATTTAATGGAACACGATTTTGGTTGGGATCAGATTACAGATGATTTTATTCATATGCTTGCACGACTGGTGGTGCATGAAACACTTGTAAATATATCACGTCCTGCTACAGCTGTGCTTATCAAGTTAGTATGTGCTGATGCAACTTCGATTGGGCCAATTCAATGTTATGGCTATGCTAAGCTACATCAAGCTATGGAAACTGAATCGGATTTCTTGCCATCGTTAGTGGGTCGTCTAAGCGCGTCGGACTATGTATTGGCTCAGCTTAGTTTGGCGTTGGTCAATGCGATGAGCACACATGTAACACCCGAGTACAACGATGAATATCAAGCAGAGTTGGATCGACAAGGGGCACGTAAATCAGTGATGCGTTTAATGCAATTGAATCCAGGCGAGGAAATGGGCAAGCACCTACTTGATTTCCAACAAGTGATTCTACGTCGGCAACATCAGTTGAAATACACGCAAATTGGATCAGAAACACCGGGTGCAGCCGATCTTTTGGATGGTATATGGCAAGCAGCACGTATTACCGAGGCGGATAAGAGAGTGGCGATTGAGGCTTCAGGCTGGACGGGAGATGTGCAGTGGCGCCTACTAGGCTTTGATGTACGTATAGACAGTCGAGCATTATTAATGGTACTTATTTATTTTATTGTATAGACGGAAAATCCTTGGAAGGAAATGCAACGTGTTGGTCTATTAGGCTTACAGCAGATGTATCATTATGTGCAATCAGATGCTGATCATTTTGCCAAGGTAATTTCAACGTTTAATATTAGTAGGAATATTTATCTAATAGATTATCCATTATAGCTAATTATAGAGCAATTGAATCGGACTGCCGGTAGACGATGCCCATATGCTCATGCATCGATTGAGGTAACCGAGTTATTGTCAGATCAATGGAATATTGGTTCTGGATGTAAGTAGGATTAAACATTGCTATTAATAACGTAGATACTAATTATACGAATGATGCGATTAGATGCACCGGCGACGGCATTCCAACCGTTACAATTAGTCATGGAGGATGTGCATACTACAACATTGTTGGCATTCTTCCGAGCCTGGAATCATATGGAAGCAACGACCGAAGATTTTGACAAAGTGGCAGCATTAGTACGATCTCATGTACAATATACACTTCAAGAAGGCGATATTACATCGCTATTCGACTATGAACGCGCAATGCTAGAAACGCCTTATGAAACGATGAGAGCACGTCAACTTAAAGACTTGGAAGATGAAGATGATTTACTGACTAAATTAGCTGTTCGGTAAGTTGTTTGAACAAACGCTGATTGGCTAGTTTGAATAACCAATTGAACAATACAATAGTAATTTGCGTGAGCGACTTTATCGTGAAAGTTATGAATTTGTTAAACAACAACGTGTTGACTGTCTAGTACGTGGTGCCTGGTTCCCTGCACCTTGGACAGTAACCGGTAACATTAGTGGCGGTGCAGGTGGCAGCGGCTCTACTAGCAATGCATTGGCTGGTGTGGCCAGTGCATCAACCGGCGCTGGCGGTGTTAATCTTGCTGTTCCTCATGGCAAATCACGTAAAATGGCCTATCGTTACTATCGCCTTTCACCTAATAAGAAATACTTGCACTATGGTGAATTTGCTGAAGTAATGGATGATCGGCCATTACTTGAAGACTTACCGGAACGCAGTAAGTAGCTATTAGCCATAATAATAGTAGATATAAACTAATAAGCAATACTAGTTGATTTATCTCTAGTAACTCATGTTATGACTGGATCGGTAACGGGTCGACCAGGCGGTCCAGGACATGCTACACATGCCAGCGTAGGTGGTCATGGTTCATCAATGGCCAATGTAGTTGGTGGCAATGGAGTGGGCAATACTGGTAATAGCGTATCAGGTGCCACATCACCTACACAACAACGACATCGACATGCCAATTCAACATCGGCCGGTGCTCGTACTTCTATTTCCCTTGCGGTAAATACAGGCAGTGGCAGTGGCCATCCAAATAGTCGATTGCCTACGTATATGACGTTCTCTCTAATGACCGGTAATGATTTATCACTGGTTGATTTTGTAGCACCCGATGCTACTCGTTTTGCCGAATGGACCGATGGATTTAACATGTTACTTGATCGTAATATAGCAAATCGTGATACGGCCGAACTCATTATGAGTTTAACGGAAGTTGTAACGCGTGTCCACCTACTTGATGTAGCGGCCGAAAAGTTGGATATTCCAAGTTGGTGCGATTTGCCTACTCAGCCACCATCCGATTTCAACTTTTATTATGGCGAGATTAGTTAGCTAAAGATACCTGCTCGAGTACAAGTATTATACCCAATTGTGTTATACTTTTTTTAATTATATTGCGAGTAAATGTCTACTATACTATTGTCATTTTATTTAATATGAAGCAAATGATTATAATGTGAATAAAAGTGGTAAAAGCTTAATTGATATGTTTTTACTATTTAATATAGACTTTTTAAGAATACATATAATATATGATCAATCTAAAAAGTAATATAAATTTATTATTTTTACGTGAACAAATATTGTATACTGTCTTGTCCATTCTATAAAATAGGCCTCTAAGTTATATGTATTATGCCACTATTAATTATGCATAAAAATTAAGCAATTATTTGAATCAAATGAATCAAAATGAAACAAGTAGTTAATAGCATAAATGTTGCACACACACACACACATCAGCTACTATAGAAATCTATCAATTTCTATGAAAAGTCTCTTGGCGTTAACACTTTCATTTCAACCATAACTTGTTCTTCTTTCGTTTTCTATCTTGCCATCACTTCGTTACGCTCCATCCCTTATCTACTTTAACTGTAGCGACCAGTAACTCATCTATAACTTGCATACTGCATCTCACTGTGTAGCCTTATCCGTGCTATTTGATTTTGGTGTTATCGCCGCTGCCGCCGCCGTTGTTGCCCCCTTCCTACACTCGTACTTATCCATGGATCACCAAGCTGCAGCAGCGTTTAGTCCATATACTGATTCTTACCAGTCATCTCGGCCACCTACTGGCCAGTACCAACCGGTAAATAGCAGTGACCGTGCAGGCTCTAGTGCAAATCCATTTGCCAATGCTTCCTACCAATCACCAAATCAACCAAGTAATTCGGGTACACGGATCAACAAGTACGAAACCTCTCTACCAATCCGAGTCGATGTCGAGGCATCCTTGACCTATCTACTTGGCTGTTTCAGCGGTAAGTGTAGCGATAAGATGAGTTACAAATACTAACTATGGCATTGTTTGTAACCATGACAATAATGTTGTTATTGTTAGGTGTCTTCTTTTTGATTTGCGAACAAAAGAATGACTATGTACGCTTTCACGCTTGGCAGTCGTGCCTTATATTCGCACCTATCATGGTATGTATTTATATAAATAGTTATTGTATTAATTAATAATTAATAATTAATAATTGATATTAGCTATTTTACGTGATTTTGGCACTCATTTCATCACTCCTTGCTAAACTGTTACTCATTACCAGCTTTGTATTTATTGCATTCTTGATGTAAGTACTGTTTATTTATTGCGTTAATATCATTATAACACGGCTATTAGGCTCCAAGCTTATAAAAATGGATCTTCATTGAATCGATTCATGGTTCCAGTCATTGGCCAATTTGCCGTGCGCTGGACTGATAGCGAGTAGTAGCAGCAGCAGCAGCAGCAGCAGCAGTAATATGATTGTTTTATAAAGTTCGTATTTGTCCTATTATGCCTTTGATATACTGCTTTAGCTCTTTTATTATAAACTATGAATTAACTATCGAGTCGTTGCATCAAATACTCAACCTCGACCTCTTTTGTAAGAGGAATAACAAATTTTTCATACAACTCAACCACTAAATCCAAATTGATTTTACCAGGCCGTTCAGTAGGACTTGCTACAATGGTTATATTGCATGTGTCTGCACTATCCTCGGTAATATCTTGACCATAGACCAGTGCCTTGCGTCGAAGGCGTCGTAGTAGACGTGCCTCCACTTCAGGGGCCGTCAAAAGTGTCTCAATAGCCACACGATCATTGGCACGAATTAGTTTGGTGTAACCTTCAGGATCGGCTACAAATTTGGCCTCCGCAATAAATTTACCTAATGTTAATTCAGTATAATTATTAGTCTATTCATACATAGCTGACAATAGACTAACCATAATGAATACGGCGAGACAGTGCTTGTAAACACTCAATATCGCGTGTAGCCGATGATCCATAGTTTTGATCGTCGGTATCATTGCACAGTGTTGGTACAATACGATTTAAATAGGCTTGCATTACTTTATCGTTGATATTAACATTATTGGCATGTAACATAGGTGGATAATCAAGCGGTGGCAGAATTGGCTCCGGTAGATTCTTGGTAAATGGATACTCGTCGGGACTAGTCGGATTAGATGGACTGATGACGTGTTCTATCATCACATCTTACCTTTGATAACGACGAACGCGTGCTATTGTCATGTTATATAGTTAATAAATGTTTAATATACATATATACATATATATATGTATATAGTATTTAATGCAGCCTACCATGAACTGATTCTACTTCGTGTAAAAAGTACTCAAAAAACGATCCATCATAGCCATCGCCAAAGTTAAAAGAGCCCTTTTCATAGATACGTGGATTCCATGCAAATTGAGCCCGTTCAATCAACGCTAACCTACTCTAAGCTACAAGTCTATAGATATCAGTACTACCTACCGAATATAATGGTATCTTCAAGCCGAATAAGTGTACTGCGCATTTTGTCCAATGACAAACCAGTCGAGTTAACATGAAGTAAATCCATATTTATCAAAATAGCGCTAGTGTACGTGGAGAACAGAGGGACAGTCAGTAAGTGACTAAAAGTAAAAAGTAGAAAGATAGAACGAGAACAGGAGTAACCTAGCGAGCTGATAGTAGTAGTCAAGTGATAACGAATACTTGAACAAAGCCAAAGAAATAGATAGCGAAAAGCGGAGTGTGACATACTGATATCTCTGTTATATAGTTGGTATTTTTTGATACTAGACAACAGTGTGGATGAGTGGTGAAGTTAGGAAAGAACCCTTTTAATTCTACACGTATACGTTATTCTTACAGGTACTTTTGACTCTGTACATCAATGTCGGTACCAATCACTTCGAAAGCTTCACCGTCAAGTGCTAGTCCTCTTGGACGAGTGCTATGTACGATTGGACTCGTACTATTGACTCATGCCGGCTATTCCACCTACGAACGTAAGTGAATGCACAGCCACGCTAAGCGATGCCAAGTGCTTTATTGCAGTATTATTCATGCCACGCTAGATCTCTCGTATTTGAAGGCTGTGGCACGACCAGTCGATGGTCTACCGTTTGATGTAAGCTAGTGCGATGTGGAATAGCGCGTTCTATATAAACACACGAGCTACTAACCTTGCTCTTGTTGCGCCACGTTCTATCCTAGATTATTACCGAATGCTTAACGGCTACACTACTACTGATGATCGGTATCACATTTGTGTCGGGTCCCTTGCACGAGGCGCTACTTGAGAATGCCATGGCCGCTCAGTAAGTTGACGAGCAAGTTTACAGCTTGGTGTTTATCCTCGCTACCATAATAGTACTGACCTTGAGTGTGTACCAATTTAGAACGGTGGAAGAAGTTGAGTCGCGCCCATCATTTGTTACTTTCAATGGCAGGAGCCGTGTTTTATTTGCTCCTTAAGAATAAAAGCTAGTTCGTAGTATAGAATAGTATTAATAGATATGGCCATTAGCACATTAACATGCTACAGTAGTTAAATAAATGGCTATTAGAGTTTAATAGCAATTATGCATCCCCGCTATTTGCCAACCCATGTGCATTGACCTTAATTAACAAATAGTTTATTCATATATATTTATACAAAGCTGCAGAAATAACATTAGTAACTATAGCAATATAACTGCATAGTTAAATAGAAATTAGTCTAAAAGTAGATTAGTTTTTTAAAACAATCCGGTAAGTAATACACCATTTACAGGTAGTTGTTAACACGCGATATCCATATCAAATTGACTTTCAAAGGTATTAATGGGCCGTTTCAGTCACAAGGCGATTCTGGCCATTTATCGCCTTTACAGCATTATGTTTCGCGAGCCGCGTGGTCTCCTGACAAGAAGCGCGTGTTCATACTGCATGTCCCGTGAACGACAAACCGCTTGACTGGTGACTGCGCCCATGACAGGCTACTCCATCCAGTACTATATACTGTAACTACTCTATTCATTCACTTTATATAGAATAGTTATCCATAGTGTAATCAACTGATCAACAATACTTCATCATTATATCATTTGTGACCTAGCCCTCTTCAATTGCTAACTAAACCCGCTAACTAACTATCCTACTTACTTCTTTCTATCTATCACGGTGTGAGTATCGAATCTGTCAGTCTATCATAGTGTGTGCACTGTACACGTTGTACTGTTTTATAGAGTGGCCCATTTCTCTACAATTGGCTCCGCTTCTCTCTCTCTCTCTCTCTTATTCTTTCATCGTTTCTATTTCTCTCTGTTCCACGCGCTGACTCCACCCACTTGACCAATATTCATTGAGATTCACACGACTGCGTCAATTGTTACTCGTAATACGGTGGTTATATTGTGGTAATAAAAGTACGTTAACTTTTTCTCTCGCTATTACTACTGCCACTTTCTTTCACACATCGTTCTCGCTTTCTTTTATTTGTTTGTTGGTCTGTGGCGTGCATACCCCTTTATCTTTACTCTTCTTCCTCCTCCTTCTTCTCCTTCTCTTCGTCTAGCGGATACTGCTCCTTTTCACACGCGTTCTGTGTGTGTGCTTATGTGTGTACGTTTGAGTGTGTGTGTATACGTGTGTATGCGCGCACAGCTTTAGCACTTCTCCTTATCAACTATTGTACTCATCTAGTTTGTCCCATTAAAACGGGTCTACTCATTGTTCAAGGTTTGTAATCGTATACGCTATTTATTTAGGAGGTAGGTGGGACAGTAGGGTGAGGAGGATACTCAGCTGTCGGAGTAATAGCGATAGTAATGGTGGTAGAGGGAGTATAGATAGTAGTAGTAGCGGTTGGTTATACAGATAGCAGAAAAGGAGAGTGGTTAGTGGTACTGCTCTCTTTATACTACTTGTAATGTAAAGCTTTGTACCATATCTTGATATAATGTGACGCTTTCTTCTTGCGTTAAGCTATTTTCGTCACTGTTTTTTGTTTTATCTATTCAGACCATTCTTGTGTCTGGTTGTGTATTTATGTACTGACTGGCTGAACGATAATTGAACTCCGGTTTAGCGCCCGTTATCGGGGTTTAATTGTTTGTTCACCTACAATGCTCGGACTTTTCTAGATGAATTGATGAATGTGTGTATAATTGTGTGTATGTGTGTATGTGTGTGAATGTGAGTAAATATAAATGCTTGTAAAAGGCAAATGAACATTATGTATAGTATAGAGTATATATATGGTATACTATATAATATATTAATAAGTAAAAAGTATTTGTTGTATATTATTGGTGTTATTGTTACAATTATATTATTATTAGTAACAACATTAATTGTATTAACGTTGCATATACACATTCACTCACTCATTCAATCATTCACCCATGCACACATATCATCACACTCACGCAGTTCTATGACCTTGGCTATTGTGTCTCTTTTGTTTCCTCTGTCATCACATACTACTCACACTCATCCACACCTTTTCTCTTATTGATTCTTTTCCTCTCTCTCTCTCTTATTTATACTCAAGGGTATATGCACTGTATTGTTTGTTTGCCGTAAAGTAGTTTTATCTTATTACTTTTTATTTAACGGCGATAATTGCACGCCAAACTACTGTGGTGCGTTTATTTACTTGGGTGTTTGTGTGTTTGTGTGTGGCTGTATATGGTGTGCGTTTATATGTGTCTCACCAGGTCATCAGCCATCTACGCTAAAGTACTGTAGTATTTGGAATAACGTGGCTTATTGATCTTTATCGGTATGATACTTATATATTGGTTGGTATTACAGAAACAAACAAAATGACGGACCGCTCAACTCGTCCCGTGTCTACTCCTGTGCCGATGAATTATCAGCATGCATACGATGCCGATGTGGTGCCTCCTATGCCAAGTCTACCCAGTGCGGCGGGAGACCAAATAGTGCCTAACACACAGGCAGGCAGTGGAGGGCATGGCTATCGTGCTTCTGCCTCTGCAAGACTGTATCCTAAAAAACACAACATGCTTGGGCCTTATGTTATGCTGCAGACAGTCGGTGAAGGCGAGTTTGCCAAAGTAAAGCTGGGCATGCACGTCGATACAGGTGAAGAGGTAAGTTATCGATTAGTGCTCCTATTCGGTTTAACAATATTAATCTGGTATTAATTGCTTATAGGCGGCTATTAAGCTTATTCGTAAAGAAAACGTTGATAGCAGTACGCGGTTAGCAAAAATTAAGCGTGAAATTATGGTACTTCGAGTAAGTATTTGTGTAAAAGCTGTATTTAATATTTATAGAAAATAACTTTTTATTTTATTTTTATTAATTAGTCGGTTCGACATCCTAATGTTGTTCGATTATTTGATGTTATTGAAACAGAAAAATATATTGGTATTGTGATGGAATACGCTTCTGGTAAATAGGATGATTAGTTTAGTAGTAGAAATTATTTAATTAATTGATATTATGATGATAATTAGGTGGTGAATTGTTTGACCATATTCTGGCACATCGTTATTTAAAAGAAAGAGACGCAGGCCGTTTGTTTGCTCAGCTTATTAGCGGTAAGTAATTAATTAGATACTAAGATAATGTAAGCAATGGCTAATATTACTGCTTTTGTATTTAGGTGTTAGCTATATGCATTCTAAAAATATTGTACATCGTGATTTAAAACTGGTATGTACAGTATGATAAATAGTGATTTAAAAAGACGATTACTGACACGATACCACTATTTAAAGGAAAATCTTTTGTTAGATCGTAATCGTGATGTTATTATTACAGATTTTGGATTTGCAAATCAGTTTGACATTTCACAAGGTGATTTAATGGCTACTTCGTGCGGTTCACCTTGCTATGCTGCTCCTGAATTGGTCGTTAGCGAGGGTATGTACGTTGGCACGGCTGTGGACATTTGGTCATGTGGTGTTATCTTATACGCCATGCTTGCCGGCTATCTACCATACGACGACGATCCAGCCAATCCTGACGGCGACAACATCAATCTATTGTACAAATACATTCTGGCTACTTCACTGGTATTCCCTGATTACATTAGTCCAGATGCTCGTGATCTTCTTCGTAAAATGCTCGTACCCGATCCACGCCGTCGCTGCACCATGGATGTCATTAAGAAACATCGCTGGCTTGCCGCTTACGCTCATATCTTTGAAGAGACCCACGGCGATGATATTGAAGCTCTACCATCTGTGATGGTCGATCCAGCTACTCATGCACCTGCTCAAATTAGCTATCAACATCCACCTGCATCGGCTACGCATTTAGCCTCTATTCCTGCAGCATCACTTGCTCCACCATCTACCTCCAATCCTAAGCGGCATACAATTCAGTTAGAGTATAATAACAATCCAATGGAAATGGAGCCATTGGTAGATGGCACAGAAATCGGTGCTAGATTCCGCGACGATCATGCACTTGGAGCAGATGGCAGCTCATCTACTTCACTTTCTGGCGAGCAACAGAATGGTGACGCAACGGCGGCTGCCTTTCCATCACCACCCATTTCGCCTCAGCCTAATTGGGGCAAAGGAACGTTGGATGATGCATCGGCTGCTGGTAAACAAGGCAAGAAGCATCCAACACGTCCTACAAAAACACGTCCCACCACAATGATGCCATATACTCGAATGGCCGAAGAGGATGATGTTATTGCGGATCTACCACATTCAAATAATTCACGCTCAGAACGCCATCGCTCAATTACCGCCGATAATGCCTCAATCCACTCCACCGGTAGTCGAGGCAATGATTCTGACTCTGGTCGTGAACGTCGTTCTAACTTGACAAGCATGCTTTTCGACCGTCGTTCTGGCAGCAATTCGAGCTCTGTACCAGGTCGTAGTGGCAATTCAAAACGCAAGGCATTTAGCGAAGTAATGAGTGGTAACTTTAGCCATTTGTTCCATCACGACGGTGAATCTAAATCAGCAGCCAATGCGGCACTTATTGCTTCTGAAGAGCAAAATGGTACTGACATATCGGCCACTTCTGGAAGAAATAAGGGGCAATCGCGTGTTGATGGTAGCAGCACAAGTACGGCCAAGAAGGTAATGGAATGGTTCCGTAAACGTTCATTAGGCAAACCAATACCCAGAGGCGAACATCCACGTCGTTCATCGCCTACCAACATTTTGCCGGGTCATGACGTCAAGCTACGTACACATGGCGGTGCCATTGATGAAGGTGCCCTAACATCACGTCCACCGAAGGAAGTGGTCACAGAGATTCGCGCAATTATTCTTGAAATGGGTCTTGAAATATTACGTGAAAGTGAATTCAAGTTCAAGTGCGTTCGTCCAAGTCGCCATGCACCAAAACGTACCACAACGACTGCCACCTCGTCATCCGCCGGCAGCCAGCAAGACTCGCTGTCTAGCGGTAGTAATACTTGGAAACGAACCAGCACGCTACGTGGTCTACTTGGTAGACGTCTATCAGTACCACATGCTATTCCCGGTGCAGGTAGCGGCAGCAGTAACGACAATCCAGCATCTATTGTTGGTTCAACAAGGACTACATCTAACTCATCAGGCTCGGCAGCCATTCCAGATAGCGAGTCTATCTTTGCTAGCTCAGCTACTCAGACAACGGTCGTCCAGCCTGTCTATGGAGAGCCCAGCATTGATGCTGGTGATGAAGTCCGCTTTGTTGTGGAAATTTGCAAGATTAAGAACCTTACAAATCTTTACATTGTCGATATTCGTCGTATGAAGGGTAATATTTGGAGTTACAAGTTTATTTACCACAATTTACTTGAACGACTCGACTTGAAGAGCAAAGGTTTTATGAACGTTCAAGGTGACGGCACACTTGCTTAAGCAATAGCACACTACAATTAATTGCGCGACCAACCTATGAAATTATAACTAACCATTTACTAGCCAATTCGTATACATGATTTATTTCCATGGCGCTTGTTTTTCTCCATTTATTTTTTCTTTACTTTTATTCTATCTATCTATCTATCTATCTATCTCCTTTCTCGTATCACTCAGCCATTGACACGGTATTCGTGTTATCACGTTCGATGATATGTTCATCCATGTCAGCATGCATATATCTTAGCAATGAACAAGACTTTGATGGACGTTATTATACGATAATGTTATCTTTCCTATTGCCAGAACTGTTTATTATACATACATATATATACACGTATGTGTATGTGTGAATGGGGATGTTACGTTTAAGCTGTATAGAAGACAACAGTTAATAATAATAGTAATAATAGTAACAATAATAATAACAACAACAATAATAACAATATTATTATTATTAACAATATTAATAATTAAACAAAATGACACACATTTATTAATTCATAATGTAGTAAAAGAAAGTACTTAATGTGGCTCCACAATTGCTGTATTTTACGCAAAGTGATATATAGCACTATTAGCATTTTATTAATTAGATTTTACTATTGTTTTTTAATTCATATAGCAATGTATTTTACTACTTAATTATACTAAATCATTTATTGATACTTTTACATACTTTATATTTAAATTTATAATTTAGTGTTTTGTAAACATTTATTTGGGTTTAAATATTTTGCCAATTTGCAATATGCCATTTCAATATCATTAGATTTTAATCGCAAATAATCACTAAATAGCAAAGTTTTTATTTAGCTTTTCCATGCTCGTATATGGAGTATGTATGGCATGGTTGGATAATATTTTTATATTTTTTTAGATATAAAATGGCAACTATGTAACCAAAATATAATGAATTTTGATAATTTGGCAAGAAAATTGGGCCAAGATATTGACACATTCTTACTTATTGCAGCTATACGTTATTTTTCTATTAATTAAACAAGAGGGATTTATTGTGAATACCAACATATTGTAATTAGTCAAATTTAATACTACTTTTTTTCTATTGAGCATGATGGTGGGTGGTGAGTAACGTTAGTAATCAAAATACTTATCACCATAGATTCATTATTCAGTACACATATATACTAAATTCACTTATATCATTTCCATTATATCCCACACTACTATACAGCATTTAATGATATACTAGGCACATTTATTGTTTATATGTTTCAATGCATCTCACTCATTGCACTATATGCACTATAACTTTAACATTATTTTATATGCTTTCTTACCGTACATTTATCATTTTATATATCATTTTATACTCATCTAGCCTTCCTCTATCCAAAACTGTTTTTGCTCTAACTTTATTATTAATAAAATGCAACTAATTTTTTGCCACACATTCATTAGGTCATATGCACTATATATTTATATATTACATTATATATGATTTACGAGCTATCCAGGATTGTTGTTTGCTTGATTCTAACTTTTTAAAAAATAAACTTTGATTCGTTTTGCTTATTTAGCTATATTGATAGAACAAATAATACAAGTATATGCAGATTTATTACTTTATTAAAGTATTTATTAGCCCACTTGTTAAGAACTAATTATGATTAAAATAATTAATTCCAATTAGTTATGAATTTTGTGATATTAAAATCAAATGATGGGGATATATAAAAATAAAAAGTTCAAAATGGAATAGGCCAGGAATAAAAGTAGCGCCAATTGCAATAACGCAGTAATGTGCGAATACAATGATTTAATGATATAAGTGAATAAAGTATATATGCATACTGGATAATAAATATATAATGATGCGTATTTGATGATTGATATCATTCACCGCCCATCATGATGTTTAATAAAACAAATGTCTTGTTGAATTGCGCAAATTTTATTAAAATTTTCATTTGACCACTAAATAATAATAAATAACCAATAAAATTTTTAATATTATGTAATAAGGTTAAAAAAACAATAAAACAAATAAATAATCGTAAAATGCTATAATTACCAACAAGCCTATTGCCAATACCTTTATGCCTTCTTTTTTGTTCAAATAGCTATAAAAGCTTTCTATAGCTCCACTATAATAAGTAATATACGATAATTGTATTCGTTGTACCACAAACCAACATTTATAATAATAGATTTTATTTAGAATGATGGCCAGTATTAGCTAATTATTGGCCTGCCCCACATCATTATGTTATAAAGTTATGATAAATAGCTTTAATAAAAATATAGACATACTAGGAAATATAGTTGTTAATGATGAGGTGTAAGCATTAGCAATAATAATATCGTCGTGATTTAAATATAGTGCTAAAAGTTATTTTTTAAAGATTGTTCGGCATATATACATTCAAATATTTGAGTAACAATATTAGTTATTTATTATATTGCTGAAACATAAACAAAAGTTATAAAGCTAAAAATCACTGATGGGAAAAAAGTTAATCGCAATTAATGCAACAATTTTAATTTAAGACCTTTTATTTACGTAATTTAGTTAATTGTAGCCATATTAACAGTAATGCCAATTGTGTTCTACTTGTTAAAGGGCTTCCAGCGATATACTTGTGGTAAATGCAACTCAAAAACACAGTAAAAAACATACTGTGTAAATATTAGCACTAATAGTGTTGAAGCAGTAGTTAATGTTGGAATAAAAGTTTACAACTATTTTTAGTCAATATAGTTAGACCAAAATAAGCTGAATATTAGTCAATTAACATTTATATGTTAAACATTAAAGCATAGAGAACACCAGAGGCTAACATGATAGCACAGCATCAAGATAGAGTGCTGTTTGCTCGTTTAATCCACGGCTTCTAAAACTAAAGCTATAGCACTAATGGCATTGCATTAATACTTTTAACATTTGAATCAAACAGCCATGTATATATATGTCACTATTATTAATAGCTATTTGTGATGCTTATTGCAAATGATAGTTCGTTGCTGGTTCGCATTTAATTTATGCACCAAAAGCAATAAATCAAATACAGCTTTGTTAAGTTTATAATGTTTTTAAACTTTACCTAGATTAATTGCTTATAACATGCTAAAATCATTAAGCATACAAACAAACAATACACGCCAATATTGCCAACATCAACGGCAAACTCTTTTAAAACATATTAAATAGCCTGCTTGTATCGATACTAGCAGTGGCAATTTGTTAGATACAAACTGCTTAATCCGATCTAGCACTTGTAGGCAAATCAGTAAATCAAAGACAATAAATTGTAATAAGTTTTATTAATTAGCACTTTAGCGCTGATTCGGTTCTAGCGTTGTTCGTTATTCTATCTTAGTCGTACGTCGCTGCTTGTTTAGCATTTTGGGAAGTTCTTTGGCAGTTTATCGTTACGGCCAAAGTCCTGTGTCCAGTAAGCTTTGCCTCCACTGCCTACAGCCATGCCACTGCCGAAATGCGTGGCATCGCTTACTAAGTTTTGGAGATGAAGAGGTGAGCGAATCCAGCTGTCCATAACTTGCTCAATAGATGTCTGTCCGCCCGCAACATTTTCTCTTACGCTGTTCCATCCGCCACCGCTGATAGAGCAGCGTTCCATTAAAGCAGGTTCACCAGCGAAAGAATGACTCATTTGGTTATTACGAGCTTGAAGTGCACTATGGGTCTGTGCAGCTTTGTTTAAACCGGCATCAATTGCAAGTGGTGGAAGCTTTCGTTCACCGCGGAATTTGTTGACCAGACAAAGCATCTTTGTCGGATCGAAGCTAACTGGACCGGCAGTCACTTCAATTGTGCTAGCGGCAAATACGGTAATTGCGACGAGAGTGATGAGAAATTTCATGATGATAGTGGTTGTAGGTTCAAAAGTCGTGCGTAGCAGTTGGTGCGTTTAGTCGATCTATCAGACTAGCTGTATAAATGATGTAAAAAGTGCTGGTTTATAGGTCGTTATAGAAGCTGTAGCTTTGTTGGGATGTTGAATCAATTATTGACCAAATAAACCGACGTGTATTTATATTCAATTTTGTATCTACTGCTTTAAGATATGTTTTATAATAATACCCATGAACAAAATCATTTTCATTGTTTAGGTCCTAAGTGGTGTAAAAGACAAACATACTTAGTTGCACCATGCTGAAACATGATTGTTCTTAGTGGCCCAGACTTTAAAGTTACAAGTAATAAGCCGGCTATTTCATTGTCATCAAACAGTATCTTTGTACATTGTATTGTTATAATTTGCCCGCCATGCTTGTATGTTATAGGCTTATTAACTATTTAGTAATATTAATATTTTGATACAACGTGCAATAGTTATGAACATTGTAAAGTGGCATGATCTGCTATTGTTATAGATATAGCCATCATAAAAATATGATATTTGTTATTCCAATAGCTATAGCTATTCTAGAATTTAATTATGTTTTATTTGTAATAATCATGGCCGGCTTAAAAAGTATTTTTAACGTAATTATGTGGTAAAAATTAATGGAATGTGAATTAAAAAATAATAGCGATCAGCTAATTGGTATAGCGTTGTTAAAATTATGTATAACTTTTCGTAAAATGAAGCAAATTGTTTGATGTTTTGCACAAGTATACATATGGCATATAAGTGACTATTAGCAAAGTATACCGTTATTATAGTGCATGATGGTGTAATGGTTGCAATAATACGCTGATAAATGTGCAAAAATAGCAGGTTTTAGTCATTTATGACTTGTATAAACAAAACACAGCAAAATGATTGCTAGATTCGAGTTCTCCATGCTTCGCTGATTAGATTGGTATAAGATTTAGAATAATGATTTTTGAAAAAATAATTAGTCAAAAAATGCGATTTACGTATTTTTAATCCACTCAATAAATATTGATAATAATACGTATAACTTTACTTAAAATAAAGCAAATGGCATAATATTTTGCACAAGTATGTATATGATATACAGATAGCTACTGGCAAAGTATACCGTTATTGTATTGCGTGATGGTGTATTTATCATGGCAATACACTAATAAATGTGTAAAAATAGTGGTTTTTGGTCATTTATGACTTGTATAAACAAAATACAACAAAATGATTGCTAGATTCGAGTTTTTATGCTTTGCTGATCAGATTGGTATAAGCTTTAGAACAGCGATTTTTGAAAAAATAATTAGTCAAAAAATGCGATTTACGTATTTTTAATCCACTCAATAAATATTGATAATAATACGTATAACTTTACTTAAAATAAAGCAAATGGCATAATATTTTGCACAAGTATGTATATGATATACAGATAGCTACTGGCAAAGTATACCGTTATTGTATTGCGTGATGGTGTATTTATCATGGCAATACACTAATAAATGTGTAAAAATAGTGGTTTTTGGTCATTTATGACTTGTATAAACAAAATACAACAAAATGATTGCTAGATTCGAGTTTTTATGCTTTGCTGATCAGATTGGTATAAGCTTTAGAACAGCGATTTTTGAAAAAATAATTAGTCAAAAAATGCGATTTACGTATTTTTAATCCACTCAATAAATATTGATAATAATACGTATAACTTTACTTAGAATAAAGCAAATGGCATAATATTTTGCACAAGTATGTATATGATATACAGATAGCTACTGGCAAAGTATACCGTTATTGTATTGCGTGATGGTGTATTTATCATGGCAATACACTAATAAATGTGTAAAAATAGTGGTTTTTGGTCATTCATGGCTTATATAACTAAAATACAGCAAAATAATTGCTAGATTCGAGTTTTCCATGCTTTGCTGATCAGATTGATATAAAATATAGAACAGCAATTTTTGCAACAAAAGTTAGCCAAAATTCAATTTGCACGTATTTAGTTAATGAAAAGTAATTTAATTTTAAAAAATTTAGAATTTTAATGCAAAAATAAAGTTTGGTCCATAGTAAATTCAAAGTGTTATATAGCGCTAAACAAATATAATAAAGTTGCTATGCAGAAATACCGATACATGGCGGCAATTTATGCCACAAATATACATATAACTAAGGTTTTGTTAACAACTAAATACGCGCAAATTGAATTTCGGCTAACTTTTGTTGCCAAAATCGCTGTTCTATATTTTATACCAAACGGTACAGCTTAGCATGGAGAACTCGAATCTAGCAATCATTTTGTTGTATTTTAGTTATATAAGCCATGAATGACCAAAAACCACTATTTTTACACATTTATTAGTGTATTGCCATGATAAATACACCATCACGCAATACAATAACGGTATACTTTGCCAGTAGCTATCTGTATATCATATACATACTTGTGCAAAATATTATGCCATTTGCTTTATTCTAAGTAAAGTTATACGTATTATTATCAATATTTATTGAGTGGATTAAAAATACGTAAATCGCATTTTTTGACTAATTATTTTTTCAAAAATCGCTGTTCTAAAGCTTATACCAATCTGATCAGCAAAGCATAAAAACTCGAATCTAGCAATCATTTTGTTGTATTTTGTTTATACAAGTCATAAATGACCAAAAACCACTATTTTTACACATTTATTAGTGTATTGCCATGATAAATACACCATCACGCAATACAATAACGGTATACTTTGCCAGTAGCTATCTGTATATCATATACATACTTGTGCAAAATATTATGCCATTTGCTTTATTTTAAGTAAAGTTATACGTATTATTATCAATATTTATTGAGTGGATTAAAAATACGTAAATCGCATTTTTTGACTAATTATTTTTTCAAAAATCATTATTCTAAATCTTATACCAATCTAATCAGCGAAGCATGGAGAACTCGAATCTAGCAATCATTTTGCTGTGTTTTGTTTATACAAGTCATAAATGACTAAAACCTGCTATTTTTGCACATTTATCAGCGTATTATTGCAACCATTACACCATCATGCACTATAATAACGGTATACTTTGCTAATAGTCACTTATATGCCATATGTATACTTGTGCAAAACATCAAACAATTTGCTTCATTTTACGAAAAGTTATACATAATTTTAACAACGCTATACCAATTAGCTGATCGCTATTATTTTTTAATTCACATTCCATTAATTTTTACCACATAATTACGTTAAAAATACTTTTTAAGCCGGCCATGATTATTACAAATAAAACATAATTAAATTCTAGAATAGCTATAGCTATTGGAATAACAAATATCATATTTTTATGATGGCTATATCTATAACAATAGCAGATCATGCCACTTTACAATGTTCATAACTATTGCACGTTGTATCAAAATATTAATATTACTAAATAGTTAATAAGCCTATAACATACAAGCATGGCGGGCAAATTATAACAATACAATGTACAAAGATACTGTTTGATGACAATGAAATAGCCGGCTTATTACTTGTAACTTTAAAGTCTGGGCCACTAAGAACAATCATGTTTCAGCATGGTGCAACTAAGTATGTTTGTCTTTTACACCACTTAGGACCTAAACAATGAAAATGATTTTGTTCATGGGTATTATTATAAAACATATCTTAAAGCAGTAGATACAAAATTGAATATAAATACACGTCGGTTTATTTGGTCAATAATTGATTCAACATCCCAACAAAGCTACAGCTTCTATAACGACCTATAAACCAGCACTTTTTACATCATTTATACAGCTAGTCTGATAGATCGACTAAACGCACCAACTGCTACGCACGACTTTTGAACCTACAACCACTATCATCATGAAATTTCTCATCACTCTCGTCGCAATTACCGTATTTGCCGCTAGCACAATTGAAGTGACTGCCGGTCCAGTTAGCTTCGATCCGACAAAGATGCTTTGTCTGGTCAACAAATTCCGCGGTGAACGAAAGCTTCCACCACTTGCAATTGATGCCGGTTTAAACAAAGCTGCACAGACCCATAGTGCACTTCAAGCTCGTAATAACCAAATGAGTCATTCTTTCGCTGGTGAACCTGCTTTAATGGAACGCTGCTCTATCAGCGGTGGCGGATGGAACAGCGTAAGAGAAAATGTTGCGGGCGGACAGACATCTATTGAGCAAGTTATGGACAGCTGGATTCGCTCACCTCTTCATCTCCAAAACTTAGTAAGCGATGCCACGCATTTCGGCAGTGGCATGGCTGTAGGCAGTGGAGGCAAAGCTTACTGGACACAGGACTTTGGCCGTAACGATAAACTGCCAAAGAACTTCCCAAAATGCTAAACAAGCAGCGACGTACGACTAAGATAGAATAACGAACAACGCTAGAACCGAATCAGCGCTAAAGTGCTAATTAATAAAACTTATTACAATTTATTGTCTTTGATTTACTGATTTGCCTACAAGTGCTAGATCGGATTAAGCAGTTTGTATCTAACAAATTGCCACTGCTAGTATCGATACAAGCAGGCTATTTAATATGTTTTAAAAGAGTTTGCCGTTGATGTTGGCAATATTGGCGTGTATTGTTTGTTTGTATGCTTAATGATTTTAGCATGTTATAAGCAATTAATCTAGGTAAAGTTTAAAAACATTATAAACTTAACAAAGCTGTATTTGATTTATTGCTTTTGGTGCATAAATTAAATGCGAACCAGCAACGAACTATCATTTGCAATAAGCATCACAAATAGCTATTAATAATAGTGACATATATATACATGGCTGTTTGATTCAAATGTTAAAAGTATTAATGCAATGCCATTAGTGCTATAGCTTTAGTTTTAGAAGCCGTGGATTAAACGAGCAAACAGCACTCTATCTTGATGCTGTGCTATCATGTTAGCCTCTGGTGTTCTCTATGCTTTAATGTTTAACATATAAATGTTAATTGACTAATATTCAGCTTATTTTGGTCTAACTATATTGACTAAAAATAGTTGTAAACTTTTATTCCAACATTAACTACTGCTTCAACACTATTAGTGCTAATATTTACACAGTATGTTTTTTACTGTGTTTTTGAGTTGCATTTACCACAAGTATATCGCTGGAAGCCCTTTAACAAGTAGAACACAATTGGCATTACTGTTAATATGGCTACAATTAACTAAATTACGTAAATAAAAGGTCTTAAATTAAAATTGTTGCATTAATTGCGATTAACTTTTTTCCCATCAGTGATTTTTAGCTTTATAACTTTTGTTTATGTTTCAGCAATATAATAAATAACTAATATTGTTACTCAAATAATAAGGTGCCTTTTTATAACCCAATTCATTTTAGCTTATTGTTGGAATTTATGCAATTACAACTTTTGTTATAATCTGCTAATCTAAGCTATTGTTAGAAGTTAAAGCCGTTTGACACTAATAATATTTTATTATTGTTAAATTGGTATTAAAACATTTGAGTAAGCTACTTTTATTTTTTCTTTCTTTAATTGTTTAGTCAAATTTACATAATTTTATTACTGTTGTTGTAACAATGTCATTTTTTATTGAATTAAAAGCAGATTAAGTTTTATAATGAAAATAATAACATCTGTTAAGCTATTACAATTGTTAGTGTGTATTTAATAATTAAATATGTACTTAATAATTTTACTTGTACATCTTTTGGTTTTATATTTAAAAATGTAGCAACATTATTTGTAATATATTTATTAATACATTTAATGATATTATTTCTAAAAT
The DNA here is from genome assembly GCA_025786725.1 of Syncephalis fuscata. NCBI lineage: Eukaryota > Fungi > Zoopagomycota > Zoopagomycetes > Zoopagales > Piptocephalidaceae > Syncephalis > Syncephalis fuscata. Next base: position 7,116 of record JAHLTZ010000077.1, on the reverse strand, counting down.
TATATGGACAACCATTAAAATGGTTAAGATTGCATTGGACAATTTTTATTAGGCCAGTTTCCGCTTTTTGGCAGCCAAACAAACTGAAATTTCTTGCTGGAATTGTCTTTATCAAAATAAATAAGCAATAATCTTGCTAGATTGTTTTTCCTCTTAAAATTGCAATCGCTAGCGAGCTTAAACTCGTCAATAGCGATCCTCATTTCTTCGATGCTGGTAAATATAATTTTTTAAATAGTTTGGTAAATATTTAGCGATATTCTTTTAATAAAAGGGTTTAATAATTTAATAATTTTATTTATGCTTATTTAAAATCATAATTTATTAAGAGGAGTGAATTTAAAATTTTTGAATTTTAAAAACAAGACATTTTTCAAAATTTCTCTATTTATTAACAGTATTATAAATAATGATTATAATAGCTCATAAATTGTGTTGTGTATCAGATGACTATTTACTAATTATGTTGTTACGCTTCTAGTTTTAGGAATCACAACTTAGATGACCAAGCAACACCTTGTCCTGTTGCTATCCTATAACGTTAATTTCTGATGCTTATTAACGCTTACATTAACGCTCAGAATACAATGTGTTGTTTGGTTGTATTGCTTTTATAATAAAATTATTCCTTATTGGTCATTAATTACCACAGTTTAACTATAATAAATTGAATAACTTGTATGACACTAAGTAGAAATAATATTGGACTAGAAACTTGACTATTACTTTATTTATATTGAATAAAGCTATCATTGTATAGTAAACACAACTAATAATAGAACTGGAATGCCTTGTAGTATTTCATCATTAGTGCAGCATATTAGTTCAGGTGACTGCTCATATGCTCACAACTAACAAGTAGCTACACGTCATATTGTTGTAATAGACATTTGTTACTAGTAATCGGTATTAATATCCAATAAATATATTATTCTTGTGATCAATCACATGCGACTTTAACTGGTGATCCAATCACATGGCATATCTCTTGGTCACACTTTCACAAAACCCTGTGCGGAATTATAGAACAGTAACAACAGCATGTGTGTATTTTGCAGTTTTATTAAATGCTATGTACAATGTTTTTAATTTCATGCGTTACTTTCGTTTAAAGCTATTGTTCTAGCTGTATTATCAGTAGTTAGATCGTTGATAAACGCAGCTTAACATGGTATGCCGATAATGATTTGTTATAAGTTAAACCAGTAAGCTTTTGAGCTGCCAGTTGTTTTTCCATTGGTTTCTGCTTTGGCTTGTTCTTCTACATTCTATTTTGCTTAACTTGTCAGAAGTGATTTTATAAATGTAAGCAGCAGTTAGGCCTTGGATAATTACCAATTTATATGCAATCCACAGCCATTATGCACTCAAAATTGTTGATGTTTGAGCAGAATTTTTTATTGTATCTAGTCTAGTGTCTGGATATTGTATTGCGTGTAATTTAGCCGATGTATTTCAGTTTACAACAGAAAACTGATGGCGAAAATGACTTGTTGGAATGTCCCATTGCTTAAAATGCCATGATACATCATCCTACAAACAATACTCATTGTAGAATCAATTTCAGGTGATTTAGATTAGCCACCATTTGAATGATGGCAGTTGCACAGCATGTAGCATGATATGCCTAGATTTGATGCATTTGTAAATTCGAAACAATGATTACCCCCCATAACAATGGGCATAGTGTTGAATGAAATGCATGCATGTACCAATCACAGCTCACTCTATAATTTAAAGAATTACAACTGGCTTGTTTTTTTTAAAATGGAACCATAAGTTTATTACAAGTTTGCACAGTTAAATAGGAACAACTAATTGCAAGCTTGTTAGTAAAAGTGATTTTATTGACTAATGACTGGATAAACCGGAGCATTGGCCAAAACTTGATATATAAATAGACTGAACGGCGTAGTTGTCAAATGGTCTTGTTTTTCACCGAATATATATCTAAAGTGTATTGAAATAGTGGCTTGATTACACTACCAATGCTAATGTCTTGAAACCATCGATTATGATTGACACTTGGGTTTGCATCGAATTTTGCAAAAAACCATGCATTCATGCATGCATTTTTGACATTCCGCACTATTACCACGACGAACCAAAGCTGGATTACCATCCATCGTAGCTGGTTTAGCATCCACCACGGCTGTAGTGGCTATCAAAGCCACAACGACGGTGCAAACGACGGCAATAGAAAGCTTCATGGTGATATTAATTTGTTAAAACAAACAAATAAAAGAGATAGTAGAGTGTGGTTGGTATAGAGTGTATAGTAGTGCGTGTATAGCAAGAAGTAGAGTGTAATGATGATATCGCAGTTGGTTGTGTATATTTTGTGGGCTATTTAAACTTATGGTTATGCTGAGATGCTAGTATACTGTAGTATACAAGATATACCATTGGTGTGTAATATGAACCAATAAAACAATCCAGGTAATGGTTTGAGGTGCACATGTACCAATAGATTCAGGGCGGGATAGAATGCTTCCAGTCTTTATTTTAACCTGCCTGGTCTTTCTTTTAACCTGCCTGGTCTTTCTTTTAACCTGCCCGGTCATTTGCACGAATAATGTAACAATGATAATAATCCAGTACATATGCGATAAAAATAGACATATTCGCCTGTATTTTCTGTTACATGATTTAACTATTTGGTAAAAACAAGTATATTGTTTTGGCTTTGTAAAAAATAATAATAATGTCTTTGTTGCCATTTCTACCGATTCGGTTCTCAACATCTGCATGCATACAGAATAGCACACAGCTTTGATGTAAAAACAAATTTAATGTATCAAAATGGTATTTTTATATAATTCTTTACTTTTATTATAGCCAGTTGCGATCATTACACTCTACTTCTTGCTATACACGCACTACTATACACTCTATACCAACCACACTCTACTATCTCTTTTATTTGTTTGTTTTAACAAATTAATATCACCATGAAGCTTTCTATTGCCGTCGTTTGCACCGTCGTTGTGGCTTTGATAGCCACTACAGCCGTGGTGGATGCTAAACCAGCTACGATGGATGGTAATCCAGCTTTGGTTCGTCGTGGTAATAGTGCGGAATGTCAAAAATGCATGCATGAATGCATGGTTTTTTGCAAAATTCGATGCAAACCCAAGTGTCAATCATAATCGATGGTTTCAAGACATTAGCATTGGTAGTGTAATCAAGCCACTATTTCAATACACTTTAGATATATATTCGGTGAAAAACAAGACCATTTGACAACTACGCCGTCCAGTCTATTTATATATCAAGTTTTGGCCAATGCTCCGGTTTATCCAGTCATTAGTCAATAAAATCACTTTTACTAATAAGCTTGCAATTAGTTGTTCCTATTTAACTGTGCAAACTTGTAATAAACTTATGGTTCCATTTTAAAAAAAACAATCAAATTGCTATATTGATAATTGTGTTCTATTTGTATTCAATAATTCTTAATTATTAATCAAGTAATAGTATTAACAAAAAACATGTGCAATTATATTGTATTAGCTACAAGCATAGGCCGGTATAAATATGTCAATGTTAATGTGAATATTGTAGTTATATATATTGGCAATAAAATCGACTGTTTATTTGTAAATATACCATGGATAGTAAAAAATCTATCACTATCATATAATGAAATGATGTTGTACTGATATTGATATAAGAATAATTGTTGATTGTTAACAACCTAGCACTACATCGCAACGACTAGCAACTGAATAGTTACATTTTTTCCAAGCCTACTTCTATCACCTAAGCATCAGTGACCACTAATTAATTACTTGCCTTAGTACAACATGAGCCTGATGCTATTATAAAATAAATAATAAATGATTCTTTTTTAATTATCTATTACCATAGTTAAGCTTTTAATAACTAAATGACACTTTTAACTAAAGTAGAAAAAATAATATAAACTAGAAATATAGATATGTTTATTATAGTCCTAATAAAGCTAGTAGTGTATAGTAAATACTATTGTTAATAAAACTTGAGCTTTGTTCATATGGTTGATCATGTGTCAGTAAACAACAAGTATCTACTAGTTATGTTCTTGGATAGCTGTTTGTTTATGATTGTTAGTCCTAGTATTTAGTATATTGTTGTCGTGTCTATTCACATGTTATCGTTATCATGTTGTTCGACTTCATGATGAATGTTATGGATCAATCGCATGGTAGATAACTACGCGGCCATAATACCGTAATTAGATATTGTAACAACACAATACAACAATGGAATATATGAATAAAAATATTGAAAATGAATTAAAATCTTTATTAATAAATAATTTAAAATATTAGGTTATATTAAAAAGATAAAATAAATAAATAAAATTATTCTACCACCAAAATAAGTTACTATCATAGAACACGTTCATTAGCGAAATGGTCAATGTAATGATAAAAATGGCTGTAGTTTAATATCAAGCTCAATTATTATAGAATACAGTATTGGTAAAGCATTGGCTCCTCATTGTTTTAAATAAATGTCGCTATAGCTTCAAGTTATCGTGAGAATTTCACCACCTGTGTTTCATTTATTGGCAAAGAGCTTTTTTTATGTTTTTGCGTATTTTACCTTAACTTTACACTTTGCTAATTGCATTTGAATACATTCATCAGACAAATATTTTATTCATGTGGCTACGAACAACCTGCAACATGTTTAGTGGTGTTGCCCGTAGTGCTAGTGCTGCTACTGGTATTGCTCGAGTACGAGGTCATTTACCGCTGGCGGCTGTCTGTCCTTTGCGCTACTACAGTGCACGTCCAACCACTCCAACCGAAGGTAAATGCTATTATGCACACATCTGTATAATGTGGTAATAAATGTTTATTAATTGTATAAATTTTGATGCCAATAGATCAGCCAAGAAAAAAAGTAACTTTACAAACCGTTCGTCGTCTCTATGACACCCAAAAACCCATAACAATGCTAACGGCCTACGACTATCCAACGGGTCTTTTGGTAGATCGGTCTGGCGTCGATGTCTGCCTGGTGGGTGACTCACTTGGCATGGTGGCACTCGGCTACGACAGTACCGTCTCCGTTACTCTACAGGAAATGTTGCACCATTGCCGTGCCACTCGACGGGGGTGTCGTCATGCAATGCTAATTGGGGACATGCCTTTCGGTAGTTTTCAAGAAAGTGCCGAACAAGCAGTGCGCAATGGCTTCCGTATGATGCAGGAAGGCAATGTCGAGGCAGTGAAACTCGAAGCGGGCCGTGAAATGGCTGATAGTGTTAAACGTATGGTGCAGGCCGGTATACCTGTGCTAGGCCACATTGGACTGCGACCGCAGCACCTGAACACCTACGGTGGCTTCCGAGTCCAAGGTAAAAAAGCCAATCAAGTAAGTAATGGCGCAATGAAGACCAGCACCGACTGTTTTTTACCCTTTACTTACTAATGAACGATCTATTTGTGAAACACTGCATAGGCTATTAGCATTATTGAAGATGCACTTGCCTTGCAAGAAGCCGGCTGCTGGGGCATTGTTATTGAGTGTGTGCCAGATGAAGTAGCAGCTGCCGTAACACAGCGACTTCAAATTCCTACTATTGGTATTGGTGCAGGTGTTGGGTGCAGCGGTCAAGTGCTAGTCTACCCAGATGTACTTGGTCTATTTGATAAGTTTAGTCCACGGTAAGTAAATAAAATTAATGATTTGTATTTATTAATTAACATTATAATTATTCTAGCTTTTGTAAACAATATGCACGATTGGCTGAACCAATTACCGCAGCACTAAAACAGTACCATGATGAGACAAGACAACGGGCATTTCCTGCTCCCGAACACTCATTGCCTATGAGTGATGTAGAACGTGCACGACTCGATGAAGCACTGCGCGTATTTGATGCTCGTCGAGGACATGCACACCCAGCACCGTCATCATTGGCGGCTCCGGCCAAGAAGGCCATTCATGCTACTTCTTAATCGATATATCAGTAATAAACTTTAATTGAATTAACATTTGATGTATATCAAAGTATAGTATAGTAGATCGCGTCATTTATTATCTAATAGTGCCGTGAAGAGATGATACACGCACACTATTATCGTCATGGTCTATGACCGTTTAGAACATTGTATAGCACATTAACAAATAAAGCATTTTCAGTCATCGTTATCTTCTATTTTCTCCTGGTTTCCACGCATCCAGCCCATGGTGTATTCATAGGCCATAAATGTTGCTGCATTAGCAGGGAAAGCACGGGCCATAGTTGGGCCGAATCCTTTAAAGTAGCTGCCAATATTACTACCATTTTGACGAATGAGACTACGAATGCATTCAATCGTTGATCGATAGCTAATATTCATAGATAGATAGATAGATAGATCAGTAAACAATCTATGGCCATGCTAACTTGTTACCTTGGATCGCTTTGCATACGAGATTTAATAACATCTTGAGGCCAACACACAACCCAACAAAAGACACCGGCCATACCGCCGGCAAATATCATGCCTAGTGGGCCTACTTCACCTGATCCATTAGCGGATAGTTTACGTTTTAATAATTCGTAGCCACCTATAATAATATAAAAATAGATGTATAAATATAATGCTTTGATCAGTAAATTAATTATTTATATCATCGAATACTTACCAAAATAGGCTGCATAACTAGGAAAGTCACGTACAAATGTTGGTACAATACCGCGATATAGGCCGCGTAATCCTGACTCTTTAAATGATCGAACACCACAATCAATAACGCCAGAATACTGTAATTTATATTAGTAATGATACATGTAGATTGTAATTGCAAACTACTTACTGGTCGAATAGGCTTGCCATCTGAACCAATGGCCGGTGCTGAACCAAACTGTACTTGTAGCTTGATTTTAAGCAATTCTACTGGACAATTGACCAAGGCCATGGCCAGGCCGGATAGACCACCAGCAAGCATAAGTTCGCCGGTTGTAAATGGTCGTGAGCGTTCCGATTCTGGCTGGTGTTCACGTATGACTGATCTAAAGTATCCATTGGCCGTAAAAAGAACGGCATTACAAATACCAATGCCAGCCAACGGTGACATAACACCTTTGTACAGACCCATGGGCTAATTACAATATAATTAATTAATTAATACACG
>JAHLTZ010000076.1:0-43517 GCA_025786725.1 Syncephalis fuscata | reverse complement strand
AAAAGGGCTTAATTAATAAATGATTTTAAAAATTAAAAATTAAAAGCGGGCATTTTTCAAAATTCCTCTAATAAATTAGTATTGTGGTCAAACGATAGGCAACAAAACAGGTTTTAGCCATTCATACAGGCTGAACCGCCTCATACCAAATCAACTGTTTTATGCCATCAATGTTATTTTTTGAGCATGTCCATTCATTATTCAAATAGTCCGTAAACTATTGCTATAAATAAACAAACAAAACTAGCTTTTACCAGACATTTGTTACTATGCCAAATACTACTAATAAATATTAGATATTAAAAATCCAGACTACAACTAGACAGCGTCAATACGTTGAACAAATGATCTAATGCATAAAAATTTAAAATAGTTTTATATGCGGGCCGCCTACAGATTTATTAGCAGTTGGCTGTAGATTCAAGGGAGGAAGAGAGGGAGGTAATACTTGTGCACTAGTCCTTGGCACTTAGCAATCAAGGTGAATAAAACTAATTATTTGCTATTGACAAATTGATGCAATCTACACATATTTGTAATAAAGATTATGCTGTCTTTTCTATTTAAAGTCCGCTAATGAATTTTTTGTTATTAGCCATTTGTTTGTTGCTAATCAAGCAGCCAACAGACTTGAAGCAAATACAAACAATTTGTAAAAAAATATCCAGTTGCAACACAACACAATTTACAAACAGGTTTTGAAATCAGCCACATGGATTCCAATGATAAGACGATACTGGGATTATAGTCGTTTGTAGCTCATTCATGTATAATTATGCATCAATCATGTCAGCTGGTTTCATGATGCCTTGCGGTACAGGGGCTTTACTTGGTCGAGTTTTACAAAACGTATTTTCTTCGCTTTACTTTTGGTCCATGTATTCATGTTTTACCTATTTGCTAATATTCTTATATCAGTGCCATGTCTTTAAATCAGCTTGAATTAAATTATGTATGGAACTTTCTTCCCTATTATCCTACGGGGATATTATCGGTTGGCGATTACGTGATCGAAGCCATCACACACGACGAAGCACGTCGTCGATTGCATAGCAGCTTATTTCAAGGGTATATGAAAGCAACGTTATTTGTTATATTTGCCCGTAATTTTTGGCATGCCGCAAAGCTAGTATATGCTCGACCGAAAGGCGCTGGTAGCTGGTGCTGTTTAATTCAGTCTATGACAGGATTTATCGCCGAGACCATTGATGTGTCCACCATGTTTCCCGGTGGTGCATCGTGTCTTATGTGTAGTACAGCTGATGTGACTGGAATGGCAATTTCTAGTCTATGTGTCAATATTTGCTTGCTACTAAGAGCGTACACCGTTGCGAACCACAACCGCTGGCTTCTTGCTATTGGTATATTACTTATGCTACCAATTCCGGGTGCTCTTTGGATATTCCTGATAAGTCCAACTCAAGTTACAACGGACCATGGATGTGTTAATCATTATCCTAATTACCTTGGACCTTTTCGATCATCTGTTGATGTTGCCATCAACTTTATTTTCTCAGCTGTATTTCTACAAGTAGTCATAGAACAATACCGCGTACTTGGCAATCGGTGCTGGGCAAAGCTAAAATCCGATAATTTAATGTATATATTTTGGGTAATTATTTCTAATCTTGTTTGTGGCGTTATTACTACATTTAAGCTTGCCGGCGATTCAAGTGATATGTTTTTCCTAGTTGATTGTAAGCATCATGGCTATTTTACTGTAGCATGCACTAACAGCTATCTATAGGGGCACTGACATCAACACTGCTTATCTACCAACACCAAGGCATGCGTAAAGCGTTTAACACGTATAATGGTGCTACACACTACAGAGAAATAAGAAAAGCGGAACTTTTAAATAATCATGCAACAACAACTCGCTACTTTGTTACTGATACTTTCGTTGAACACACCGTTTCACTTAAACAATAAAACCTTAATCTGATAATTTTACTTTATTATATATTATTACTAATTAATTTAATTCAGCATACTTTTTAGTGCCAAATCAGTACAATCCCAATAATTTTTTACAGTAACTTAAGTTATAGTTACTTAAATTATTTGCATCTACATACGCGATTAAACTACATTAGAATTAAACTTTTGGTTTTATTATGTTTGCTAGCAACAATTAAATAAACATTTAGTACAAATTCTGCTTTAATATGCAGCAAATTCTTTTTAGTTTTTTATTCAAACAAATGAATATGCGCGATAAAATGAAAAAAGGAAAAGGAAAACTTGTAATTTGTAGAAGGAGATACACTTCTATTATATTACAGTGATAGTGTAGGTACTTCTAACGAAATGTGCTCCCGGTATTCTCTTAACTGGCGTCTGAATTCATTTAGTTCTGCATTTTCTGTGGTAATGCCAATATTGACCTTTTCTTTCGCAGCTTCTGTGCTAGATGTTTCTGGAGATATAAGCGGTGTAGTAGCAATTAGTGAAAACGGATGGTTAGTAGTGCCCGTTGATGCTGCTGCTGCTGCTACAGCCACCGCTGCCGCGGCCGACGGCGGATCTATGCCTGTTCCGAGTAACCAGTTGGCTGATGCTAGACCCGTGGCTGCCAAATCCTGATCCAACATTGATCCTTCTTCTTTAAGCTCATTTTTACTGCCTGCTGCCGTATCATTGTTTAATAGTCCGGCATTTGCAAGCATTGAAGATACAAAAGAATCCGATAGTCCATCCATTGGTGTACTTGCGGTATTGCTGTTATGGCCCAGGTTATCTGAACTAGTCCACCATGAAAAGGAACCCAAGCTACTTATCGGATCAGATTTTAAACCTGAAGCTCCGGACGCCGTTAATGCCAACTGATTCAAATAGGCTGCAGTTGAAGCATCGGTGGCCGCTAATTGTTGAGCTAACTGAGACTCGGCACTGGTCAAATTAATATTGGCTAGCCAGCTATCAATAGCACTATTTTCCTTAAAGTCAGGCATAATCATATTGCTCAAACTTGAAGAGCCGGAATTTGACCCAGATGCCAGTTTTGACGAGCTCGACTCGGAACCTGCACGTAGTAATAATTCCTCGCCACCTTCACTATCAAGCTCTGCTGGATCCCAATCGATAACAGCAATTGAATCGTCACATCCTTCATCGTCACCTATATCTGAACCGTTGTTCATCGATGGTAGTGGTGGTGTGGGACGGCCACGTTCGCGATCACGTTTACATTTTGCCCGTCGATTTTGAAACCATATCTGCACCGTACGACCACGCATCGCAAGTCTGGCGGCCAAAGCATCCCTTGTAGCCGCATCCGGTCGTGGATTACGGCGGAATTGTCGCTCAAGTACACTGTACTGTCGTTTAGTAGTACGATGGCGTGGCTTCACTGGAAACCCGCCTTGTAGCGTGGTGCGAAATAGCGTATCATCCATGCCACCTCTGTCGCTGCCACCACTTGAGTACAAATAAAAATCATTGTGCTTTGCTTCAGACATCAGCATATTAGACATTGAGTTTTTTACACATCTAGTGGATGGAGAAAATCCGTAACTTGGCAGTGTTACATTATTAAATGCTGACAATAGACTACTCGTAGTAGATGCAATAGAATCGCTACTGATGCTGTTACTATTTAGACTAGCACCGGTAACACCCATAACATCGGCAAAGTTTAAGGTATCTGACATTTTGTGGGGAGATATTCGATCAATTGTTGGTTTGTTATGGTCACTCTTTTGCATTAGCAATTGAGTATCAAATTGTTTGGCCGATAGCGAAGAGAGCACATCGGCCGAAAGTGTTTTAGTAATGCCGTCAGCGGCCATGACCGGCGGTAATGATGCCGTCATTAGAACTTAAGCTGATGTTTAAAAAAGAATTAGACGTGGCTAGAATATAAGATCAAGATAGAAAATACACTGATAAGCACTGAAATGAAAAAGTATGAATGCGTAGAGAAGGAGTCAAGTACACGTTTCGTCAGATAACAATAGAGATGTTGTTGGCTGGTTCATACACACGCCTGCGCCTAAGATGCAAAAAACAGATGTAGCGATACAGAATACGTAGTTACCACCTAGCGTTAGGTCGCTGGGGAAGAAGAGAGAGAGAAAAGGACAAACGAAGGATGTCACTAATTACAGAAGTACATTATGTATAGACGGGTGGTTGGATGTGCGCTTCTTCGCCAACCTGGCGACACGACACAACAACCAGTGTATTTAACGTCACAACGGCAACATTCCCGACACCACTCCCCACACGAACACTACCCCTCAGAATTATCTAATGACAGCATTATTCAGTATAAAGATAGCAATAGTGAAACTGATTTACTACAATTAAACAACCAGCAGCAAAAAGCCCGTCATTTTAATCGACTGATTGGTGGTGTGACGGTGGCTGTCAAGGGCACACATTCATTTGTGTGACTGCGTGAAACGATTGTTATGCTTGTCTACACCCATCGTGTAAAAAGACGACACTTTGTTGGTTGGCTGGTTGGCTTATTGTCAATGAGCAGCTGATTGGTTGCGTTGACTGTCGGTTGACTGGCTGGCTCGTTGGTTGGTCAACGGCTCTATTGGTTGTCAGTAGAACTACTGGCTACTAGCCGAACGTTGCCAACGACAGTTACTAGGTAGATTTTTGTACAGAAACACATGTGCAATTGACCCGTAAACTTTACGTATTACAGAAATACTAATCATAGTTTCTACGCCTGTATTTATTAATGAATTACGGATCGCAATTTTATTTGCCGATTAGTATCCGCTAATACTAATCATCCTAGTAGTCTGACACCGAATAGCAAAACAAATATCATTTTACATGAATTACGTAATAAACTGGTTCTAGTTGGTCATCAAATAGAATAAATGGAATGGTAAATCAAACATTTAATGAAACCTTATTGAATTAACAATGTTGTTGCTATACTGATATTACAGGCACATGCTATAATTGCATAACAGAGAATGCACTATGTAACTAGATAAATATTTTAATATCACATGTAAACAACCATAAGAATGACACATGTATCAGATATCAGCACTAATTATTAGTAAAAAAACGACTATAACGAATATATAACAAGCAAATATTTGACAGCTATGAATATATATAAGAAATTACACGAATTGATAAGCTGGGTTAATAAAATACTAAGAGTGTTTATGTTTTATTATTAATTATGTCTACTATATAATGATGTTTTTATTCAGCATTAATAAACGATAATCAAATTTCTAGTTCCATCTTGCTTCTACTTAATATCATGCAAGTTATTCGTTTTATCATAGTTGAATTTGTATAATCAATAACTAATAAAGAACAAGTTTATTATTAAAGAAATATCAACCAAACAACACATTGTATTCTAAAAGTTAAGCTAAGTATTAACAAAAATCAAAAATTAAAGCAATATAGTAATTTTATAAGAAAATATTGCTTGGCCATTTAGTTCATAGCTTCTAGATTAAAATCAAAATAACATAATCAACTATTTATAACAAATATTATCAACTATAGCCATTTGATTACACACATATCTCACTTGCCATTAACTATGACCATCGTGCAAATGTTCGTTTTTATAGTCAGAATTATTGTATAAATAATTTATCATCAATACATAATAGTTATGCGCACTATAAGATTGGATTATTTGTTATTTTATTACATATGGTTATTATAAAACGTAATATCATTATTTCTAATAACCAAGACTATAATGAACATTTGACATTTTTATTGTTACTAGTTATAACCATATTAAAATATTGATTTTAATGTAGCTAGGTGACATAACTTACTGAAATTTAGACTGAAGAGCAATAGTAATAACTTAATTAATAAACCGTTGACATTACTACGTATAACTTTACGTAAAATGTAGCAAATTGCATGATGTTTTGCACAGGTGTGCACATAATATATAGGTAGCTATTGACAAGGTATGCCGTTATTGCGTTGCTTGATGATGCAATAACTGCGATGATACGTTAATAAATGTGTAAAAATAGCCGTTTTTTACCGTTTATAACTTATATAAACAAAATACAGCAAAATGAATGCTGGATTCGAGTTCTCTATGCTTAGTTGTAAGGAATGGTATAAGATTTAGAACAAAAATATTTTCAAAAAATATTAGTCAAAATTGCAATTTACGTGTAAATTAGTTAACAAAAGTATACTTTATATGTAGAGATATGACACAAGTCGCCAATTTGCATCGGTATTTCTAAATATTAACTTTTCATATACTTTTTATAGCGCTTTAGATTGCTTCAGATTTAACTTGGGTCAAATTCAATCTTCAATATTAAATCTTTAGAATCATGAAGTTTAATTACTTTTTGTTAACTAATTTACACGTAAATTGCAATTTTGACTAATATTTTTTGAAAATATTTTTGTTCTAAATCTTATACCATTCCTTACAACTAAGCATAGAGAACTCGAATCCAGCATGCATTTTGCTGTATTTTGTTTATATAAGTTATAAACGGTAAAAAACGGCTATTTTACACATTTATTAACGTATCATCGCGGTTATTGCATCATCAAGCAACGCAATAACGGCATACCTTGTCAATAGCTATCTATATATTATGTGCACACCTGTGCAAAACATCATGCAATTTGCTACATTTTACGTAAAGGTATGCATAGTTTAGCAACGCTTTACTAAATGAATTACAAATACGTAAGTTACATTTATGGCCAACTCTGTTGCAAAAATCGTTGTTCGGTAAGTTATACCAAACGATGTATTTAAACATGAAAAATCCGAATTTGACAATTTAAATTTGTAACAACTTTTTGGCTAATAAATAAATAAATAACAATCGGAAACGAGTGTAGCAGACTACATAAGCAATTGTTTTTTAGTATACTAACCATATTATACTGCATAGCTACAGCAACAATGCATACTTATGCATAGCGGATTAATATCAAACCTACAACTTTGCCATATGCTTTTCTGCATTTCAGTATTGCTACTGTTTGGCATTGACTGCGTATATGTAAACAATATACACGACATGTAGGCATGGTCATATCATTTGCACATAAAATAATAAGTTTATGGCTATTGATATTCACATCCATACTACTGTTTTAGTAATTATATTTGGCTATCTAAATAGTCAATTGAATATTTAAAGTACTCATCTGACTATTGTTTTCCATGCATTTTGTTTATTTCTTCAATATTAGTATTATTGGATATTTAATTAATCAACAAATAAATACTATCTTTGCTTTGATTATAGCTCAGATCTTGAATTAAATTCGTTGCTTTAGTCTATTGCTGCTAGACAGATGCAATATTCAGCTCTAATCTATTTTTAAACTCTCACTAACTAATTATATTGTTTGCCTGTAGGCAATATTGTATGTATTGATATTACAACTTGTTTATTATTATGTAGTATTTTAAGTAAATTGGGATAATAAAAATATATTAAATATACTCTTAATTTATTACAATATAAACGTGTTTATGTTTAATGACCACGAGCATTCTTAAGACATTGGTCAATAATCTTCATGCAGCCAATTACTTTTTCTTCACGGAATCGTTCTGCAAATATCTGAATACCCAAAGGCTGACCGTGCATTAATTCTACATCATAATAAGGACGGAATTGCTTTTCCATGTACCCGATAGGAACATCTTCACCAAGCCATGATACATGTTCTATTTGTGCGTCCAACTCTTTGTCAAGATTAATAGTAGGAATGACGCCAGTGGGTACATCGAGTAAATTTTGTAAAGCAGTATATCCTGAAGCCAGTATCAAGTCACCTGCAGAATTGTGTGGTATTGCCGGAAAGCCAAATCCTGGACATATAATGGCATCAAATGGACGGCCACACTGCTGAATTGCCGATTCACGTGCTGTGCTGGCAAACAATTCGCGATATGCATCGCGTCGCGCGACGAAGCCACATATATCGATGTAGTTTTTGGGACAGGTTGCTGCAATAACATCGGCTAGCATCGGCTCACCCATCCAACTCGATAGCACCCAGCAAATGAGGTGACGAACAATTCGAGGAAAATCAACAAGGGTTTTTAGCGCTTGAACCGGTGCACCTACCGGATCGCCCTGAAGCTTTTCTAAAATACCGTGGCCGCCATCAGCCGACATGAGTCCATGAAACACGACTAGTGCTTCGTGTGCATTGGGCAGTTCAAATTCCACAACGTCATGGCCAGCAGCGCGTAATACTTCAACCGTATGCATTACAGCACGTTGGCATGCCGGCGGTACTGGCAGAAATCCGTTGAATGTAAAATAACCTATGCAAAGCTTCTCTGGCGGACTCCATGTTTTCCATGGCATTGGAACGCATAATTCATCTTCAATCCATGGCTCTTGTCCAAGAAGTACGTCCATAAATAAGTCGAGACTGTCAACATCACTTGCCATAGGCCCGATAGTTGCCCGAACCAATTCTTGGCCTTTTAGGCCGCCCAGTGTCCCTTTGTTCGGCATTCGATCAGCCGTTGGCTTCAACGAGTAAATACCGCAAAAGTGGGCCGGAATACGGACGGATCCACCTATATCGGTACCAATTCCAAGAATTGATCCTTTAGCGCCAATAAGCGCGCCTTCACCGCCACTGCTGCCACCTGGTGTAAGCTTGTCGTTAAATGGATTCAATGTACGACCGAAAACAGGATTTTCACATTCGAAAGCAAGAAGTGTCTGAGGAATGTTTGTTTTCACAAACGGAATGGCGCCTGCACGACGCAGACACTTGATAACCACTGCGTCTTCGGACAGAGGAGTTTCTGTCCATGCGGAATAACCAATACATGCGTCATATCCTTTCATGCCCACAGAGTCTTTGACGGAAATTGGCAAGCCGTGGAGGGGACCAACGGGCCCACCGTTTGCCAAACGGGCATCTAATACACGAGCATCGCTTATTGCTTCACTGATACAAATTTCTGTTAAGCAGTTGAGACGAACGTGTGCTTCAATGGCCTTTTTACCAAACACTCTGACAGCATCGACGGCAGTGAGTTGTTTAGCGGCAATGGCAGCGCAAAGCTTGCGTGCCGACATATTTAAAAGTTCATCATCAGATATAGATGTTATTTTGCTTTTACTGAGTTGACTTAAATACTCTTCGGCATTCTGGCTTGCTGCATCGCGTTGTTGTTGTTTTGCTTCACAGCGAGCTTGAGATATTCCGCTAGCGGTCCAAGATAGCATAGTGGTGCTAATATAACTTATAATTAAAAGAAAAAGAGGTTTAGATTCAAAGATGGCGCGTGTGAGAAAGTGTGCTGTCTTTACAGCTTAAATAGCGAGGCGAAAAAGAATAGCCGGACAGCGTGGACGTTTATTTAATTCATCGCAGGCCTTGCTGTCCAAATTTGGTATAGCATGCAATAAAAATTGAGAAGTATCGGCTTTTTGGGTAATGCCAGGATTGCAATGTTTAACGTCATAACATTTATACAATTTTAAAAATATATAGACGTATTTGATATGCGAAACTGTATCTATATAATTTAGTATACAAGATTTTAGTGGTAATAAAATACATTGCTAATAGGCCTTGTTAGTTTTCGTGTAACTTGCGCTTAGCGATGTAAGTACTGATTTGCTTTACTGCCTTTCACATGATTCTTCATTTACATGTGATCTAACATTCTGTAGCACGTGTGTAATTTCTTTTTTATTGCATTCTTATTGCGATTGCGCACGATACTACAGCATCGCAAATGATGATAAAAAACATGCATTTATTATTTGATAACATAAATATAGTAAACTAAATACTTTTGCCTTTCATATTTGCATTTTTAGTGTTATTAGTATCGGAGCAACTGTTTTGAAAATGCTGTAGAATTTGGTTGGTACAAACTTATATGAATAACTCATAATTAGTTGACCAACTAGCTTAAATATATAGATTTGAACTGTTACTATTATCGCAAATGCGTTATTTGTAATAGATAGCATGATTTTGTGTTAAATGATACTTTTGATAACATTTGCGTAATTAAACTGCATATTCAACCTATTGAGCATGATGTTGGATGGTGAGTGACATTAATAATTAAATATTCATTATTGTAAATTTATTATCCAGTATGCATATATCATCACAGTATGTGTTATTACTATATATACCCGTCACTTTGCTTGATTAGCATTAAAACCATAACTAATTAGCATGATCTAGTTTATTTATAAATAATCTTAATAAAACATACCTTTATTCATATTCATATTATTTGTTTTATCAATATACCTTAGCGAACAAACTAAGTGCAATAAACCAATTTTTATTAATAAAAGAGTTGGAACTAAACAGACAATGGTTATAGACAATGTATAGCCAATATACAATAAAATAATAAACACTATAATGAATATACAATATTAAACGAGATTAGCGATGTTAATAAATTGTTAATAAAAGATGATGTATATTATTAATTTTTATTAATTAAATAAGTCATTATAATTATGTCTTTAATTACTACTGTAGTCACAAGGACTTAATTATATTTTTAGCATTTAAAATTTGTAAAACATACAACAAAATATACTTTAAAGGTTAATATCGGCAACAGTTCATCGGCGGCTCCGTTAACAATTTTTTATACTCCCACTGCAACTCCAAGTTGTCCATGGAGTTTATTGGAAGGTTTAACAGCACTCACATTGCCAGTTTTAAGGCGAACTTGTTGTTTGGCGGCATAAACTCGTTTATTATTTCATAGCTTTACGTAAAATGTAGCAAATTGCATGATGTTTTGCACAGGTGTGCACATAATATATAGATAGCTATTGACAAGGTATGCCGTTATTGCGTTGCTTGATGATGCAATAACCGCGATGATACGTTAATAAATGTGTAAAATAGCCGTTTTTTACCGTTTATAACTTATATAAACAAAATACAGCAAAATGCATGCTGGATTCGAGTTCTCTATGCTTAGTTGTAAGGAATGGTATAAGATTTAGAACAAAAATATTTTCAAAAAATATTAGTCAAAATTGCAATTTACGTGTAAATTAGTTAACAAAAAGTAATTAAACTTCATGATTCTAAAGATTTAATATTGAAGATTGAATTTGACCCAAGTTAAATCTGAAGCAATCTAAAGCGCTATAAAAAGTATATGAAAAGTTAATATTTAGAAATACCGATGCAAATTGGCGACTTGTGTCATATCTCTACATATAAAGTATACTTTTGTTAACTAATTTACACGTAAATTGCAATTTTGACTAATATTTTTTGAAAATATTTTTGTTCTAAATCTTATACCATTCCTTACAACTAAGCATAGAGAACTCGAATCCAGCATTCATTTTGCTGTATTTTGTTTATATAAGTTATAAACGGTAAAAAACGGCTATTTTTACACATTTATTAACGTATCATCGCAGTTATTGCATCATCAAGCAACGCAATAACGGCATACCTTGTCAATAGCTACCTATATATTATGTGCACACCTGTGCAAAACATCATGCAATTTGCTACATTTTACGTAAAGCTATACGTAGTAATGTCAACGGTTTATTAATTAAGTTATTACTATTGCTCTTCAGTTTACATTTCAGTGAGCTATGTCACCTAGCTACATTAAAATCAATATTAATACTGTTGCATATGCCATAGTATTGCACAATTATTTTACACTTAAATTTGTAGATTAGAGTTATATTGGCATTTAAAAATAATACAGCTAAAGATAAGCTATTTTACTACAACCATAGCTATTGAAATCAAAAAAATACTACATATTTACAATGGTTCTATTGTTACAATCCCAGATTAAATCATGTTGTTATGCTAATGTAACTAAGAAATGTATTATATAAATGAAAAACATATTACATGCAAATGACACAAGAATAATATATATCAAATATCAGCATTGATTACTAACAACAAATAACTATTACGAAGACACAATGAATAAATCTCTGTTACTTTTTAATATAAGAGCAGTTACACAAGCTGATACGCTGAGTTAATGATGAACAGTATAAAGCATCTAGACTCCATTATTAGGCATACCCGTTATAAAATGATAGCGTTGTTTAATAAAAACAGCACAGTTTTAGTTTTACTATATTTCTACTTATTACATAAATTATTTAGTTTGCTATAGTTGAGCTGTATAAAATAATGGCCAATAAGGAGCAATTTTATTATCAAAACAATATCAATCAAATAACACATTGTATTCTAGGCATTAAGATAAGTATTAGCGCATATCAAAGACTAAAGCTATATAATAACGCCAAGATAAAGAGTTAATTGTTCATCTAAGCTGCAATTTATTTAACCAGAATTGTAACAATATTATGATAAAGAAACATCGGCTTTAACACGTTTCACGATACGTTCCTCATCAGCTGTTGCATCGTGCCCACGTACTAATGGAAGGGCAGCCACGGCCTGGGGTACTAGTCCTGGAATGGCCGGTTCAGTAAGAGCAATAAAGAGCTTTTGTCGCATGCTGCCCATCTCCTCGTCGTGGCCCGATTGACTCTCCACGGTTAGTTGGACCATCACCTTGCGGAACAGCGTAATTGTCTCGCTGTTATCCGGACACTCTAAACAATCGGTGGCGGCATTGTAGACCAGAGCGGCTGACGTCGCAGCATTATTGCTATTACGTGATTTCTGTGGTGTTGCATGCACAATACCTTCAATACCGTATCTAGATAATACATAGAAAGTAGCAACATTCTGTGATTAGTAAAATAAATAGCTAGTAATAGCTACTTACTTTGGAATTAATACCAAGAATCCATTTTTAAGAATACGTGTAACATAACCTTCCTCTAATACACGCTTGCCCTTGAAGAACAAATGTGTATATAATTCAACTGAACTACGACTGGCTTGTTGGGCCATACGATGTCGATAATTCAATACTATTATTTATCAATTAGCCTTCAACTTTTAATAACAATTTATCAATTCTATTATTTACCATCACATAATTCGGCCATTTTCTTCTTTTCCATAAATCTTGATGAGTAGCCAGTTACACCGATACAGGCACCCAATAGACGATGAACAATGACGTCTAGGATAAATGTAAGCTATGCTGTCATATTATGTCTCTTGCCCATTACCTGCATATCGACGAATAGGAGATGTAAAATGCGTGTAGATATCAGTGGCTAATCCATAATGACGAAAATCCGATTCGGCTAAAGTGCCTGAACAGAAGTAGACTGCTTGCATCATACAACGTGTTGTCATGATACGAACCAATTTGTTAAAATATGGATCTGTTGGTAGCTATAAACATAAAAGTAATAAATAAATAATAGATATGTAATATTATTGCTATTAATAACAATACTCTACTTACTATAGCCAAATCAAGTGAATCGGCCAATGTCTTTGAAGTGGTACAGTCGAGTGAAATACCTAGAGGAGCCACAGCCTTCAATAGTTTATCAAAATTAGAAGGTGGCGGTGTTGGATGTCGTCTAATAAATAAATAAATATTTACTATGATCAATATCAACCTATTTCCTTAATAACCAACTACCTACCGTAGCATAGAACAATCAGGGAAATGACTGAATATCTTTTGTGCCACAGATATATTTGCCAGTAACATGAATTCCTCAACCAAAGCATTTGTTTCCTTTAATTCCTTCATTTCTAAATTGGATCATAAAAGTTAATAATACTAACAATAATGGCATATCCATCTATTCTAAATATTCTATTAAATCTAACTATTAAAAGGATACCGACATCAATCGGGTCTTGTGAGTCATTTTCCAGTTGGAATCGTACTTCTGGACTGGCCAGAGTCAATGCACCTCGCTCGATACGTTTGGCACGTAGTTTCTTGGCTAATGCATTCAACATCCGTATGCCTTGTGTCAGGTCATCTTGCATTTCTCTATTAATACGTATCAATACGTATTAATACCGTTATTAAGCATTTCTTGGCCAACTTACGGATTATCAATACGCTGTTGTGCTTGTTCATAAGTAAATGATGCCTTGGATCGAATAACACTCTTGGCAAAATCGACTTGAACCAATTCAGCATCGGGTGTAATTTCCCAAATACACGAAAATGCAAATCGATCCACATCACAATGTAGTGAACAAAGATCTAATGATTATAATACATGTCAAATTAGTAAATAGTCATTCATAATGTTTATTATTATTATTATTATTGTTGTTATTGCTATTGCTTTACTTACTTGTACCGAGTAATGCTGGCAACATATCAATACGCTTATCAACAAGATAGACGGTAGTACCACGAGCAGCAGCTTCTATATCCATAGCAGTGCCAGGTTTTACAAAGCTTGTCACATCCGCAATATCTATTCATTCTATTATTAGGTTTTTCCATTCAACTGTATAATAACACATTGCTATACTGTACTACTTACGCACGCCTACTTGGTAATTGCCATTAGGTAGTGGTGTTAGATGGAGTGCATCATCAATATCTGTACAGCCAGGTGGATCAATACTGCAGATATTCAAGTGACGTAAATCAGTTCGACCGGCTAAACGTTCATCGGTCACGCGCCATTCGGCACCTTCTGACGGCAAATCAGCAAGTACTTGGGCCGAGAATGGTTGATATGGCACATCATGCTCAAGTAATAAAACTTGTGTTTCGGTCTGTTTGTCACCAGCACGGCCAAGTGCCCTTACAAAGTGGCCCGATGGATATTTGGAATCACGGTCCCATTTATCAATGCACACAATAAGTCGCTGTCCCAATAAAGTGCCGGCTTGACGTGTACGCATACGTATTTTTGGGATACGTCGATCCATAGCCATAAATAGTACATTCTGCCAACTATTGGTGGCATTCATATTGACGGTACGTACATCAACAAATCCACAATATCTAGTATAGCAGTTGATAAGTCAAGTCTATACTTTTATACAATATAACTATAAAGGATACGGTCGCCAATTGCGCTTAATAACACCGACTACGACACCACAAGGCTGTAAGTCTGCATCGTCACCGACAATCATCATATCACCCTCTGTATCTACTTGTTCCTTTTCCTCATCTATAAACTACGTTAATATAATATAGTAATCATTTACTATTTCATTGAACTTACCTTCGTCCATTACAACTGCCGATGGAGAACGACGCCATTCCTCACTCGGTAGTAAACGCACCACTACAACATCACCTTGAACAGCTCGATTAATATGAGCCCTGCCTAGTATTAGAACAGTTTGCTCCTTTCCATTCACTGTTGCCATAATAGTTCCCTGTAATTCATTTTTAGTAGAGAGACCGTTTATCCATTTAATCCTATAATACCTCAAGGTAATTATGAGTACTAATAGATAATGTGCCCTGGTGTAATTGTCCTTGTTTAACACCTGATGTTAATTGAAGGGTGGATAAATACTAATGAACCAATGGTTAATATCTATTAGCATTTAACACACTAGTTCTGATATCGTATAAATTACCTCTTCATATTCAAATGGCTTCTCAACATAACCGTTATCTTCCTTTGATGTATCGGCCTGTGCCACCATATCCAATAACTGTGCATCATCTGTCATGCCTGTCACATAGTCTTTAACTATAACACGGTTATTATAACTATTAATATTTCGAAATGTCTATTAGTATGCTTGTATACCTGAACATGAAAGTAGATTCTCTTGTAGTGCCTTTTCTTTATTGCCTACATCATTGGTAATAAGTACAACTCGAATGGCTGACTGTATATTGTTGGCAATGGCCGCTTCTTTCAAATGATCCTCATACCATCGAGTGGCTACACGAATGGCTATATTTAATACAATTAGTATTTTACATATGATGGCAGCTCTATTAGCAATTACCGCGATCATTTCTATCATTTGGCGATTCATCTTTTAATTTCTCTATAAAAGTGTGTCTATAATATGAATACAATATAAGCTATCCATATTTATATAATAATAATTCAGCTATTACTTACCGATGATGTTCATTGGAGAACACGTAAAATCGTCGTGTAGGATCTGCGATGACTGTTCTTAATCGGTTATAAACTGCTTGACTTAAATTTCTAATTTCATTTAGAACTGTTTGCAATACAATGACATCACGCAATGCAGGATGTTCAATAAAATCAATCTAGATTAAAATATTGCTAATTAGAGTTCAGCTTTGTATATTTAACATGTTATTATTACCTGGTTGATAAATACATTGGTATCTGGTAGACAATAATGTGGTGCTGTATATAGACGCGTAATATCTGGTGAAGCTGACAATACGGGTTCGGCCGAGGTTGACGTTGCTGTATGAGCACAGACTCGACATATTTGAGAGGAACACCAAATATCGTCGCGCAAATAGTGTTCATTCACTACTTTGACTACGTTACCCTTCTTATTACGGTGAACATGAGCCCTTGACCGTAACATAGTGATGACTATAACAAATCGTGTATATAACCACCTAGTTAGAAGTAAGAGAATAGAGCAAGATGGAATCGTTGCAATAGAATAAAGAGAAAAAGAAAAAAAAGGAATTTCATAAACTTTTAAATTCATCGCTTGACACGTCACTCACTCTCAACTGTCACTCTACAGCTTTCTTTTTTCGGTTTAAAAACAGCATGTATTGTTAGTCTTGTTTATTATCGATCATGGCTATGTTAAATAATAAGATTCCTCAAAATGTACAACGTCTGGTAAGTAATTGCAGTAATGTAGCGCCAACCGTGGTGTAATACAAATAAACGTAGATTTTGGCAGAACAAGAAGCGTTATTAGATGTGGTCTATCAACATGGTGTAGGGCTTGTTAAGGCTAATGTATGGCAAAGCTTATTACGGAAAGCTTTATTGGACTATCAAGTAGCAATAGAACGTGTATTTCACTATGAAGAACAGCAACTGCCTATATCATCAGGCCATTCTGACCAGACTATTATATTTACAGATCAATTCTTTACTATGACCTGTCTACCCTTAAATACTATATTATCCCTAGGATTTGATGCGGTACAAAGCCTTGACTGTATAGCTATTACATTTCGTTGTTTGGCACGTTTAATGCACAAGCGATTGTCGGCTACGCTAAATGAAACAGCTTTACTTGCCTTGGTAACCTTTCACGTAGAGCACTGGTATAGAATGTTGATTTTATTGGCTAGTTATGGGCAGAAGCTACATGAACTACCAATAGATACTGTATCAGCAAGTCATGAAGAGGCTATACTGGCATTTCTTGACTGCTTACAAGCCTGTCTACCATCCAATTCAGATATGCCACCTTATTGGAGAGAACGGGCACAGCAAGTAGCCAGAGATCCCACAAGATTTTATGCACCTCTCGGTATATTTACGCTAATTACTGGTGAATGGATGACATCATCTATTAATTGGGACATCCGATTGGCGGCCACTGATGTACTTGAGTCGTTATTAGTGGGACTGGTGGATGATGCACGTCTATTGGCTAGTGTGGCACCTAAAGTGTTGGGTAAATTGGCTGTTCATATTCAAAAGACGCAGGCTGGTGAACATCGACGGCCATTAAAACATATGTTGCAATTAACACAACATCTAGTTATTGCGGTATTTGCAGATACACGACAAATGGATTGGAGACCAGTTGAATTAAATACTGTAGCAGATATTACTCAATTAAAAAATACCTATACTAAACGACAACAACAAAATATAAAATCAGAGCCTATTAAAGAAGAAATGGTTCAAACGATGCAAGGAACATTTCCGCTTATTGTACGCAATGCTGACTGGATTAAAACAACAACACCGAAATTACAAAAAGCATTAGAGGCAATTTTAAGTGTACGGTTTCATACAGATACAGCTATTCGAATGGCGTGTATGCAATTAGCATCTCAGATTATTCAATCCTGTTCGCATACGCTTAGTGACATTATTCCTGGGCTACTTGACGTTATTCTTATATATGCAGATGATGAACAGCAACAAATACGTGAAGTATGGCTACAAACGATAGATGAATTGAAACAACATCCAGATGTACATAAACAGTTGCCAAAAGCACTGTCAAGTCGGCTAAAAGATGGACTGGCTCGATTACCAGATTTACTACTATTGCGAGAGGGACAGCCAAAGCGAGTGGATCAGTCATTATTGTTATTAAATGGCTATCTATCGTTATTAGACACAGATGCACCAACGATTATTTCACTTGAAATGCCTGCCATTTCACTTGGTTATTAAAGGCACTTCAACAGGAAACATCGACATTTACTTCAGCTATTACACAACCAAATATTGAATTAATTGATGATGCATTAATGGATCAGTCAAATAGCAATGTCAATTCAACTACATTTACGTATATTGATACTGATACAGCATTGGCACGTTTATTTAAGCGATTAGGCGCTGTTGGCGACGTTGAAATGTTACTCGATCATTTCATGCAGCTACTACAAACATCTGAATTGAATACATATCATCCACAGTGTGCATTGGTCGTTGGTTGGTTACTAGAGGGAGCTTCTGCATTATCGCCCAATTATTCAGAACAAAAAATGTATTTTAATTTGGATTCAAAGAAATCTGACGAGCTAGTACCAGCATTGGCTGAGGCTATTCTACAAGATATTATGGAGATCCACACATCACTTGAATCTACAAGATACAAGGGTAGCAGCAACAGCAGTAGTTTATACCAAGAACAAATAGCACCATTGACAGTGGCTTGTTTACATGTAGTGACTGTTTGTGCACGTATCATAGCATCGGATCAACTACAGATACTGCTTGTTGATCTTCTTTATCCGTTATGTGAACAACTAGCCAGTTCAGTTGCTATGGTACGGCATGCTGCATCTAATGCACTGCGTACTATTGCAATTGCTACAGGTTGTACATCAGTCTATCATTTGTTGTTAGGCAATGTCGATTATATGATGAACGCTGTTTCGTTGCGTCTACGACATCTACCCACTTATCCACAAACGCCGGCTATGTTATCGGCAGTAGTTAAAGTTACCGGTAAAGCTATTCTTCCTTATATGGGCGATGTATTAGAAGATCTAGTAGATGGTCTAGAGGAGTACTATATTGAAAATGATGAACTACGTGGACAGCTAGTTCATACACTATCAGAACTAGCTCGGGCAATGTCTTTATCTTCGCCATGTATTGAATTTCCTTTACTTGAAGAAAAACAAACTGAACCGACACTAGAAAAGCATATTCGATACAATCAGCCTTCAGTAGCTGTTCAAGTATTTTTACATCAAACGCGTACTTTTGGCAAAACAGAGGTTGTTAATCAAGATTTGGAACTAGTAAAAAAAGATGGTGCAGAAACAGCGGATTCATCAACTTTAATAACTACTAATAACGAAATTGAATCAGCTAGCGAATCAGCTGAAAAGAGAATACTTTCTTTGAAAGCAGATTATGCTGAGCGGATATTATCAAGTCTACAAAACCATGCCACCATGCCTAATACTAATGATCGAGTAAATGTATTAGAGGCTGTTGTAGCTTGTACACTTGTTTTAAGCAATGATCGCCGTCGATTAGATCCACTAGTGAAGCAAATATGGCCATTAATTATAGAGAATTTATCAAATCAACGACAGATGAACGAGCCATTAGTGGTCAAATTAGCCGCGGCACGGGCAGTAGCTATTATCTGCAAAACATGTGAATCATTTATGGCCTTGCCGTTTAGTAAAGATGCATGGCCCCTACTAGAGAAATGGTTACTGCATCGCGACCATTCATCACGAACTGAATGGACACTAGCTAGTACAGCACTAAGCGTATGCACTATGGTTATACCTTATCTTGATGCTATAGTTACTTGGAAGTTATTACAGATGTCACTTCCTTGGTTAGTAAACATAGCACCGGAATCGTCTATTTCAAAAGATCAAATAAATCGGCAGGTCGAGCAGTTGTATAGTCGTATTATTTCTTATCACCCAAATCTTGTCTGGTTAACATTATATACAGCTTTACCCCCTTTATCAATTGAAGGTACGGAAAATAATCCGTTGAACTGGCCACCAAATCAATCTAAACGTTTTTCTGCCTATTTAAAGCTAAATAACACGCCATCTGCACCAATAATCGATGCTATGCTTCGATTAAAAGATCAATTAGAATAATAAATAAATAATATTGTAAACAATTTAATTTTATTAAAACAATGTGGAAATTAGAAGTTTTGAAAAATGCACTGTTTTTAATTTTTTAAATTTTCCCCTTCTTATTAAATTATTAAATCCTTTTATTAAAAAATCTATTACTAAATCTATTACATATAATGTTGCTACATTCTCAAATATAAAACCAAAAAATGTACAACTAAAGCATTAAGGTAAGTACATATTTGATTATTCAATATACACTAGCAATTGTAACAGCTTAACAGATGCTATTATTTCTTATTACAAAGCTTGATTTGCTTTTAATTCGATAAAAATGACATTGTTACAACACTAGTAATAAATGATGTAGCTTCGGACAAACAGCTAAAGTTGAAATAAATAGAAATAGTAGCTTAGTCAGATGTTTAATATCAATTTAATAAAACCCATTATTAGTATTGAATGACTAACTTATAACAATAGCTCAAATTAGCATGTTTATAACAAAAGTTGTAACTGTATAAACCTTGATAATAAATTAAAATGAACTGAATTATAAAAGGCATTTTTATTATTATTATTGAGTAACAGTATTATGTATTTACAATACTATTGAATAATAAATGTTACAAAGCTAAAAATTGCCTGATGGGAAAAGTTTAATCACAATAAATGCAACAATTTTAATTTAAACCTTTGCTTATGTATGTAATTTAGTTGATTGTAGCAATATTATCAGCAATGCCAATCGTATTTATTTGTTAAAAGCCTTTCAACAATATACCTGTGGTAAATACATTTAAAAAACACAATACAAAAATATGCTGTGTAAAATAGCACTAATAGTATTGAAACAGTAGTTGCTGTTGTAATAAACGTTTATTATTGAACAAATACAAACTAGTAATGAAACAGCTATTAAAAAATACAGCGTTTCATTAAAAAATGTTTAGTCTGTGATAAACCTCATTACAAAAAACGAAGTGTGGGCAAATAAAAAAGGGCTTAATTAATAAAATTAATAAAAATTAAAACGGTGTATTTTTCTAAATAAAATTTAATAGAACGAATATTATTAAATTTAGTCATTTTAACCATAAACCATACTAATTATTTAACAATTTCAATTAAATTGTATAATGATGTTAAATGACACATAGTATTTTATATGGTGGCAAGGTTTTATTTAATTTGATCAATAAATATCAAAATCCACAAGTATTAAAATTAAAAGTTGAAAATGAAATGGTATATAGCGTGTATATATTAGTGCAACAGTACTAGTACAATCAACTAAAACAGACCATTTAGATGCAAGGATTCACGCTGTACGTAGATGCAATAACAACGACTGCAGAACAACGTGGAATCGCGATCATATGGCTTTTATTAATACTCAATCAATCTTTCTACACATGGTCAACAACAATAATCAGCCTCAAATATTTCAAAGGAATTAAATAGTATGCTACATTTGTATTTAAATATTTAAAATAGCAGTTAATGATACAATGTTTGTTACATTTAATCAATTCCATTTTATGGAAACGATAATGGACAATAACATTACATCAATGTTTATTGTGACTAATGATTTAAACACAAATTAATTAATCGAATCATTACAATAGATTGCGTAAAATGATTTACTGTCCTGGGGGGGGGGACTCAAAGTAGATGTTCGATCTACTATTTGTGAATAACACATTATTTAATAGCATCTAAAGTTTGATGTCATAAATGTTATATTCTTTTATTGAATAATGTTGGTTTATCTAAAAGGTCAAGAACCAGATAAAAATTGATAGTGAATAATGCATAAAATTTTATATGTATAAAAACACATAAGCGTTAAAAAATAAACGTAAAGGCGCAAGAAAATCGTAAAATAAAAGTTTGTCATTAAAGACAATTGAAGCGCCGCTAGTAGGCAGGTCTTGGTGTTTAATTGTGAAGCATTTGGTCATCCATTTGACTTATTCCATTTAACGAGCAATGAGGCTGCGCTGTCTCGAAAGGAATAGGCGTGAGGTTGAAAATATTTGGTAAACCGCTTCGTCGCCGCGATTTCATCAAATAACTCTCTGCATCTCTAAACCAATGCTGCTCATTGAAATGAACGATATGCTGCTTCGTTTCAGTTAATGGTCGTTCTATACAATAGATTTAGCCTAATATCAATAAATACGTATGTTAATTACCGTTACTGGTGGAAAGTCGTCGTTTTCGGTAGCTATAGGATACAACTAGGGACGCGTCAAGCATTTGATTCACAGCATCGTCATCATCGTCCTTCACTGCACATGGCGTCAGTGGCGGCGTGGTAATTGCTGGAGACCAGCAAGCGGATTCAATGGCTTCACTTGCTGCTTGGTGTATATCGGTAGGCTCACTGAAAGAGCGTCTATACTTTATAGTTAGTATAGCCTAGAAACACATTATTCGTGCCTACCTAATACCGCTTAGACGAGGTGGTATTTTTGATGTTGCTGAGCGGGTCTCACCACCGATGGTGTGTTGAGTATTATGTACCGAATAGTTTAACTCCATTGTGTGACTAATAGTAGGTATAGTTAGTTAAGCTGAGGAAATTTCTAGCGAAAATCGGCAATAAAATGCTATAGATGATCGAGTAAGCGGCGTCTAACAACAAGAAGATAACTGTAATGATGGTTGCTGTGGTAGACAAGCAGGGGAGTATATGGGCTTGTCTTTGTGTGTTCGTAACAACAATCTGATCCGACAACACCTGTCTAAACAAAAAACGGCTACTGTGTAGTGTATTGGCTTGTATAATCACGAGATACTATCTGTAGTCTAAATAGTAAATAAATCTACGAGTTAGTAAATAAAAGTCTATTGTTTTAGCCAGTGATGATCGTCAACAAGTGGTCAGTGGCCGAGCACAAAGCTAATATATCGACGTAGTCACCCGTGAAAATAGTCAGCAACTACTACTAAATCGATGTGATGATCGACCTAAACCGAGCCAGGGGAATTAATAGACGAAAGGAGCGGTGAGATAAGGAGAATAATCATGGCAAAGCAATTATCAAAATCACAAGATCAAGGGGACAAAAGTACCGTCATCAAATGAATCAATATCGCCGTTTTCCAATAAGTGCTGTTGTTTAACAACATTGAACACCCCGCAGTATAAAGAGGTAAAGGAGGTGTTGTAATTGATTTATCTTTACTAACAAGGGCATATTACAATGATAGAGACGGCCGTATGGCCATATACGATATACGCTACACACCCTCGTGCTATATTTACCAAAGTAAACCAATATTAGTGCCGTGGCTGTCTATCTCTTAAACCGTCAGATTAGTTTGGAGTCGTAGTCAATATCAAAGGTTGATGATACGTCTATCGAAAGAAATAATAGTTGCCAATGTATAAAGGCCACCGAGAAATAGAACGTCAATGGAATACAGGGTCGTTGGCAGCAGTAATAAAAAGGGTCAAGGTCAATCTATAGGAGTTTGACAAGTTGGAATGAAAAGCGTAGAAATAGACAAACCACTGCTAGATAGCAACTGTTGTTATAGCAGGTGGTTGCCGTCAAATAGTGCTTACTAACAGTAGAAATGAAAATAAGTAGGAAATGGGTGAATGGTAGAAAGTAAAGTGAGAGCGAAAGAGTGAGTTAGAATAAGTCAGCGAGTAAATGAGTGAGTAGAGCCAAGTGAGGAGGACTTGAGAGGAGATGGCTGGCTAGAATCTAGTGTATATGTATGTTGGGGAAATGATGGTGACACACACACAGACACACACCACTATAGAATGGTTGAGAGTTCGTAAGGCGTTAAGTGTCGTAAGAGAAGCAGTGTAGAGTAAAGTGTAGCAGTGATGGTCGGTTAACAGGCGTTTAGATGTCGTGTATCGTAGTATCGTGAAAGTGTTATGTAGAGGAAAGAGGCGTGGGCATGCAAAATGAGAGTTATAAACGATTTAGAGCAAGTAGCTGAGATAGATTCTAGAACAGTACTGATAGGCAGAAAAAGACGCTACACCACGAAAGAGGAAAAGTAACTCGTATCGCCGCTAAAAGTCATGACATCCATACGAACAAACAAGGCCTTCCTCATTTGGATTTGAAACATCTACTTTGATCTGATGAATTTGACCGGATGTGGCTATTGTGTAATGTGTAAATGAGGGAGTTTATTGTGG
The DNA here is from genome assembly GCA_025786725.1 of Syncephalis fuscata. Lineage (NCBI taxonomy): Eukaryota > Fungi > Zoopagomycota > Zoopagomycetes > Zoopagales > Piptocephalidaceae > Syncephalis > Syncephalis fuscata. The sequence continues at coordinate 19,236 of JAHLTZ010000076.1, read as the reverse complement.
TGATGCAAGCAACGATAGCTATTGAGGTTAGTTCAATACCATCAGTGGATATGGATATGGTTGAAGAGTGGATAGTCTATAGTGAATTGGAATGTCGATCATCAAATACTGTGCGCAGTGTATTGCTGTGGGACTTGGCAGTCATGGTTCTCTGTGGCACATATACACGCACACGTACACGCACATATGTGCATCTTAGTATCGGTTACGATAGGGAGAACGTGAGCGTGAACGTGAACGGTAGCAAGTAGATTCGCGTTTTTGCTGGTAATACGGGCGGCGCCGGTCACGACTACGACTGCGACTGCGGCTACGACGAGAATAGTCACGACGATGACGATGGTCATGGCGCATCGGTGGTGGGGAACGTCGACGGCGACCATATCTATGGCCACTCGTGCCTAAACAATACGTATTTTATAAAGCATCGTTAATGCAATGTGTTATAGTTTATCAGCTGTTCAATTACATACCAGATCGTTTAGGTGGGCCCAAATATTGCCCAGGTGTAGGTGTGCGCGGTCGAGCGCGTTTACCCTGGTAATATTTGAATATTAAATAGATTGGCCACTTATTAGTAATAGCAGTAATGGCAATAGCAATAGCAATGTCAGCTATACGTACTAATTCAACACGAATGCGCTGGCGATGAAGCTCCATACCGTCCAGTTTTTCAATCGCTTTTCTTGCACCTTGAACATCCGTCATAGTGACAAAGGCAAATCCTCGATGTGATTGCGTCTGTGGATCACGCATAATTTGGCACCGTTTAATCTAGAATGTCAATTAGTAAATGGTTTATAATTGGCATTTAAATAAATTGTATAGAAACGCCATTACCGCGCCAAATTCTTTAAACAACGCCTCCAAATCTCCCTCTAATGTTTGGTAAGATAATCCAGCTACGTATATATTGTGGCCTTGATTGCGCTTTGCCTCTCCGCTATCCTGTTGAGACGATGCAGTATCGCGCGTTGAAGTTGGAGAACGTGATATGCTATCATGCTCGCGCGCTGCATTGTCATAACATAGCATTGTTATATCGGTATAGCAACAATTGGTAGCTGGTAAGTACAAAGAATAATTAACAAGTGTTAAGGAGCCCACCGTCTTCTTCATCAAAGCTACTGGTCTATTAAAGGCAAAATAAATTAGATTTCAATCAATATTAAACTGCCGACTATTAGGCTGGACTAATAGAGCGGAATAGGCCAATATGGTCCTACTGTCGCCTTTCTGCCTGTAGACGCGTCACTATTGCCACAACCTACCATGATTAAGTAAAACTAGTCACGATTGTCCTATGTGGATGTATATTTAGAAACCTGCCAACTAAAATGAAATAGTAAGAAGCGGAACTATCACCGGCAAAGACGAAGTCGATAGGAAGAAAACGACAAAAAGGAGATTTACCGAAACAAAGAACGTAAAGCGAGCTTTTAAAGGCTTGGTGCGAGCGTACTATAGGCATCTGGCACCCTCACGCCCATTCACGCATACTGGACTCGCGCATGAACACGTACAGAAGCATGGTGGAGCGTGCGATAAGTGGATGTGCATGCGGTAGATCCAATGGCGTGTACTCAATGTGACGTGCATTGGTTTAAACACTTTGAGACCAATTTGTTCAAAACAACAAGCAATGTTTATTGGTGATAGCAAGTACAAAGCAATAAAGCAATAAATTAATCAAATAATTGATTAAGTGGGCTATTGATAGTAGATTAGAAACTTTGGAAGGATAGTCTAATAGTTGAAATAAATTAGACATCAGCAATGTTACTCGATGATATTAATCAATATAGCTACCTGTTGTTGATCTACTGTGATAACATCAGTTTCGGTAGTAGGAGTAATAGCGCTGGCCACTACACTGCACAAAAACATAGATTTGAGTGTTGTATTCCGCGCATACCCACTGGATATAGTTGCTTTTTTGGCTAGCCAGATACGAGGACCTATAATCATTCATGTTAATATTGACACTATTAATAAAAGCGGATTACTTACCAGAAACAGCGCAGCTAATTAATAGACCATTCTTTATAATCCCGCAAACTCTGCAGCCAATGGCATCACATATATTGCTGCTGTTATGTGTAGAAATGCCGTTATCATAGTAAATTGTGCCGTGAAAATATTCCACAGTAGCACAATTTACATCGTGCTTCCCTAGAGCATCACCGTATTGTTCACGAACAGTCTTGGGCATGTAAATACGATAAATTGTAGCAATAGTTTTCAGATTCATTGTACTATTGAACTTTTTCCATACTCGCATAAAATCAGCGCTGTTTTGAGCTAGACATAAAAGCCGTGGTCCTTCCTCACGATTCATATCCTTGATACCACAGTTACGGCCACAATAGCTGTATTCCAGATTAGTACCTGCCTTTTTATAACATGGCAAGTTACATCCTTGGTTACGACATAGCGCAATTTGGCTATTGTATTTGCTGAGTAATAACGTGGAATGATCAAGTGTGTATGTCCATAATACACGACAACTATTGGAACAGAACATATGGATCTTTTTGTTTTCTACAAGACGTGGGCGAGAACAGCTAGGAAAAATGCAAGACGGTGGACCTTCGCTATTCTGTATTTTAGCGATTATATTGTTAACAAGTGCTATATCGCCTTTAACAAGCATTTTTGAAAAATACAACAATAATTGTTTGGTGCTATACGATATACAAGCGGGATAGTAGGAAACATTTATAAATCAATGTATTTTATAGCTTTTGGCCATATATCAATGCCGGCAGACATATATCAAGCCTTACTGTAATAAATTTATTACAGGCTCAGTAGATGTCTAGTTTATCAAAGAATTATCAATTTAGGTAACAACAATAGTCATACTAGAGCCAGTTCATACTCACCCTGTCGATTCCATCCTTTTCTCTTTTGATATCACCTCTTCTTTATCAGTAAAATATCGTATCCACCATGAGCGAGGTGCACGGCCACGATGAATCCCACTATAAACCTGCCGATTGCATTGGCGACACCGTCAAGATCGGTGCAGGCTCTGCATTAGCTGGCGTCATCTACAGTACGGTGGCCAACGCGTATCAAACGCATCAATTTAACGCGGCCAGCGTATTTACAAAAACCAGCAGTTCTGTTAAGGCATTCGGTAAGTTAGATCGCACCTTTAATTGCTGTTGGCATCTAACAGTATACCTACCAAGGCTTTGCTGGCGTCACCTATAGCGCCACCTACTGTTTGATGAGCAATTTCCGTCAAAAACAAGATCATTGGAGTTCTGGTACTGCCGGCGCTGCTGCCGGTGCCATGCTTGGTCTTCTAGGTAAGTAACGCGTATAATACTTGTGTTCATAGCAGAATGATTTGACAATTGACTGCGGATTCATAAATCTCTAGCTCGCTCTTTTCCCGTGATGTTTGGCGCGGCAGCAGCTATTGGAAGCACCATGTGGGTATACGACTATACAGGTGGTAGCATACGCGGATCATTTGATGGCGTCTCGTACGAAGAACGCGAAAGAATTCGCAGATCTTATTTTGAAAAGCAATAATTAAATATTGATCGTTCATGTTGACAGCAACACTTCGTTTACTTAGTAAAAGTATGATTGGAATTATTTTATTTGTTAAATTACGTGTGCAATCATATTTGTTTTTATTAAAATGTCGGGTAGATTTATATTGAAAGCAATAGCAATGAATAACGCTAATCACTAGGAGTAATAATAAACCAATATTGATAGGAGTGATAACAATGTAGTATTAGTGGAATTGATGCTGCTGCAGCTCTTTACGTACAAACATCAATAGCTCTCCAAGACGATTTCTTCCACTTCCATTGCCGCCATCGCCCCAGTATTTGTCATTGTATGTGTGTTCAACTAATCTTCTATTTCCAGTAGCCAGTAGTTTTCGAAGGAGTATTGGGTTTTGTTGAAATTTTGCACGTAAAGCAGTTAACATAATATTCTCCTTCTTTTCTTCCCAATCCCATCGTTTTAAATAATCATAGCTGCGTGCAATAGAAAATGCAGCACGTGCAAATGGTGCATTTTGAATACGATTGAATACTGGCGAATTGATTTTGAATTTCTGTGCTTGAACTACATTTATATAAATTGGTGTATATCATCTAATTGCATATATGACTTACAGTAGTGTTCGGTTGTTGGCCAATGCTTATCGTCAATTTTTATGTCTGATGAATAAAAGTTGGTAAATTCGTAATAAGGCTCCCCTCGGTTATAAAAATTAATTGTGCCTTCTTTTTGCATCTATTAGCATGTCAGCTTTACTATTGCAGTCTATTTTCTTGACAACCAACCTTATAGTGGTGTTGAATAGCATTGAAAATGTCAATGTCGCCATAGGTTATGGTAACGCTAGAGGTGTTATTATAAAAACTGTCTATGTTATTTACGTTTTTTATCCAATTATTATAAACTGAATGGTTAGTCCCTTATGAAGAACAAGGTAAATGGGCGCCGTGGTTGAGTCAAATTCATGGCGAAACTGGATAATAAAATCTATCCAAGACTTATTGAAAGATCTGGCATTTGGTTGGATAAACAGCAATAGCTGATGAAAACCATTACGTAAAAGCTTGTCAGCTTTTTCGACTGCATTAAAAATACTAACATATTGAGTGTTTATTTGGTAATCATTGAAAAGCGGGCGCAATTCATCCAGCTTTTGTTTTTAGTCAAAATCAACGCTACCATTGTCTTTTTACTAGCTAGAAATGAGTGGCCGGTTTTTAGCCAGAAAATGTCATATGGTAATTTAATCTGAATTTTGAATATAACATTATTTTTTATCCAATGAATTGCTGCGTCGATCATGATAGCCACCCTTTAATAGCAAATTAAAAAACAATATAAAAAGTAATAAAGATATTGCAGATCGAATATTAATTAATTAATATAAATTCCAAGTTGTAGTCTGTAGTGAAAAATTAACTGATTGATAAAGTATACTACTGATTTAATACTGATGAATTGTGATATAATATTAAAAAATAGCTATTTGCATTGATAAATGAAGTAAATAAGCAAAATAATACAAATAGTATTCTTGGATTATTGTTAATAGCCTTATTTTAATACTGTTTTAATCAATACTTTGCTATTATTAGCATGATGTGGCCATTAGCGTGCTAATTAAACAAATAATTTACCATAAATCAATAATTTATAAGCAAAGTGGAGTGTCATGTGAGGTTAAACTGATAATGAACAGTGGCTGATTATTAGTGCCAATAAAACTATCTTGTTCAGACAATATCAACCATTAAATTGATAAATTGTATATAAAATCAATCATATATTTAAAGTTTGTTTATTATGCAATAAACCATTGAATTATTGGTCATTAAACATTTTCATGTCATCATGCCATATCTAAAAGAATTAAATTGTAGCAGTAAGGAATTCTCGGAAGCGGAACAATTATTATGACTGCTTGGACAAAGGATAACGTGAAGATTTGCGTGTGGAGCGTATATTCAATATTAATCACAATCCTACGCTAATAAACAACCATAAAAGTTATGAAAAGTTATTGGAAGACGAGCTGAGTACGAAAGAAATCAATAAAATGCAACTGTTTCACGGGACGCATTTTGAATGCAACTTTACCACAAAGTCCACAGCAAGATTATGTCGAAAAGACTGTGAAGGTTGCAGCATTGTTAAACAATCGTTTAAAATGGAATGCGTTGGAAAAATCATCGACCGACAAAATGGCAACGATTGGGACATGGCATCTACTTTTCCCCGCATGCATCAAAATGCCATTTCTATGCAGGAACTGGGGTAAGTATTTAATTATTTAAAGCATGAAAATAACACCTAGTGCACTACAATTACTACAGGCGCAAGCATTGCATAAAGACTCTTCACGACAGGTACGAGGTCTGTTCTTAGTCAGCGTCATACTTGGCCGTACCTATAAGCCATTAGTATCGAGTTGCAACGCACAGCCTACCGCTGGCTTTCACAGCTCACATGGTGAAGCCGGAAAGTGTGAACTGAACTACGATGAATATGTTATATTCAACGAAAAAGCATGTTTACCTATACGTTTATATGTTTATTCCTATACATCAACTACCGAATAAATAAGCATTATTGTTTATTCTAATGTTAAAGCTCAACATTAACACTTTTCAGCGCGTTTACTATCCATTCAGGCGTATTGCCATCTCCAAAGCGATTTCGCATAAATGTGCGCACAAATTCAGGGAATGTACCCGCAACGATACTTTCTCGAATACCGCGCATCAGTCGCATTTGATAGCTAATATTGTGAATTGACACTAGATGGCAGCCTACTGTTTCTCTAGTAACCAAGGTATGCAGATAGGCTCGTGTGTAGCCTTTGCATGTTAAACAATCGCAGTCTTCTTCGATAGGACGGAAGTCATGTTCATACTGTGTCTGGCGGAGTACCATGGGTCCGTATGCAGTGAGTGCATTGCCAAATCGCTTCAATAAACCAGTTAGTCATTTTTCTGTTTATTCTTATTGTCTCTATTTTTATACTTACTGCAGTACGTGTAGGAAATACTAATATAATACTATATCAGTCTATATTTTTATCTTTATATCATTTACAACGTACCACAATCATACATATCGACGCCAAGTGCGGAACAAACAACAAGATCCTCGGCGTAGCTTTACGACACGAGTAAGCATTACTGTAATCCATTGGCATCACTTACCCGACTCCCATACAGTAGCGTGGCTTATCCTCTGGTAGTAGATCTGTACACAGTGTAACTCTACATACAATGTTACAATATGAATGTTGCTGATTTGAATTGCTTACATCCTCCAAAACTGATCTTTTTCTTCACCACCACTTAATCCACCAATGGCATAGCCGGGTAAATCGCGTTTTACCATTTCTAATCACATTTAATTAAATCATGGTAGTTACAGCCATCTATTGTTTAATTAATTAATTAATTACCATCAATACAAGTGCGTCGTAATTCTGGCATTAATCCACCTTGGATAATGGCAAATAGATTTTGTTCATTAGGACGTTTATGTGCATCAATGCAACGATCAAGCCTGTTAGAATATATATGTCCATCAATCAATTAGTCTTTACGTACCTATAGGACATTACTAAGCCTTACCAGCGAATAGATCGCAACATTGCTTCCTCAAGACGCGGTCCAGTGGTAAGCGAAGAGACCACGTCGTCCAATTGCATCATAATATCCGCACCGATTGAGTTTTGCAAATCAATTGACTTCTCTGGCGTTAACAACATGCGGGATCCATCGTGAGGTGCCTCAAACTCTACACCTTTCTATATAGGCACTCTTGTCAATGTCTATAAATACCAACTATCTACGTAAACTTGCCTCTGTAATTTCGGCTAATTTAAGCAATGAAACCATTTGAAAGCCACCACTATCCTGTAGTAATATTTGTAAGCGCTATGTTAATTTACATATTTTCCATAACTTGCCGTTAATAAGCCTCTACTCCAATTCATAAATTTGTGTAAACCTTGTGCTTCGTCTAGAAGTTCTTGTCCCTAGAGTGCAATATGTAATTGCAGTTGATTGTAGCGTGGCTATACTTACTGGTCGATTACCCTACAAGTAATCGATCGATATTAGTAAATATGATTACAGCTCTATTCTATATACTTACCAGATGATAAGTGTTGCCGAGAATAACGTGGCAGTCAAGATCCTCCAGCTGCTGCGTTGTCAAACCTTTCATAGTACCCTGTGTGCCCACTGGCATAAACATGGGCGTGTCAGCGACAAAATGCGGTAAATGCAGCCGGGAAACTCGTGCTTTTGTGGTAGGACATTTTGCGACAATCTCAAAGTGCAGCGCCGGCGAACGTGCCGAGAAAGGTGTATGGCTGGTCATAGTACGACGTAAACGATTAAGCAAAAGACGCATTCACAACGACAAAGTCAAAATCGACAAAAAAATCTGCCAATATTTTCACAAGTAATTATGATCAATAAAATTACTGTTATTAATTAATCCTAGTGTTCTGGATTGCTTTAAAATAATTATGAATCAATCTGTTACATTTGCATAATTAAGGCTTAATCTTAATAATTTGTTAGATAAATAGTGATTACTTAAAGGATCAATAATTAAAATTAGACTATTAGCAGCAAATATAGACTGATATAAATATACAACTTACATAAATGTGCATACTGAAAATATTAAGCATTGCTGATAGACATATAGATTGATAAACATGAAATGCTGATTACATAAATAAGACAATGAGAATATACACGTAATTGAACATTACAATAAACAACAGCAAGTTCAACAAGGCAACTACTAAACTAAAGGGCGTTGTAATTTGCTTGTACGGGTATAGATTAAAGTTATCGGGGTTTTAATAAACTGGACGTGTATATTAGTGTTTTGTTTATCCATAGCCTTTGTATCCAAGTGTTGCATAGTATATCATAGACTATAAATATATATACACACGAAAGCACAATGCTTTTGTGTGCTAAAACAGAATCAATATTGCTAATAGCAAACTACTAAGTAAACAAAGTTAATCAATTGACCAATGAAAGCGGAGTTGATTTGCTGTTATCGTGATTTGAGACTGAAATCTTAGTTTCACCTTTACAAGAAAGTAAGACCGCATTGGTTGTTGTTTTACTTGCTTTCATCTTTATTTCATATTTCCAACCTATAGCATGGCCAGTAATCGGTACAATCGCAATAGCTCTGGTAAGTGTTTAGTGTAAATGTAATGGCTATAGCTTAAATGATGGTCCGAGTAGCGGTAAGACGTTTGCTGCAAGAGGTGCGAGAATTACAACAAGAACCGTCAGATGCTTTTGTTGCATATCCACTAGAGGTAAGTCATAGCAATAGAACACTTTTTGGCATAAAGTATTGATAGCCATCGCTTACAATTTATCAAAAAGGACAATCTATTTGAATGGCACTTTACTATTCGCGGGACACAAGGAACTGCATTCGAGGATGGCAGGTAAACAATTGTTAAAAACACTATAACAGCTAAAATGCAACGACGTGCTAATATTTGTTACTAATAGATACCACGGACGTCTTTTATTGCCGAGCGATTACCCATTTAAACCACCTAATATTATACTGCTAACGGTAAGCAGTGAATAGCGTGGCTGAATAAAACTAATAATAGCCATGTTTAGCCCAATGGAAGATTTGAATTGCATAAGAAAATATGTTTGAGCATTACAGGCTATCATCCAGAATACTGGCAGCCAGCTTGGGGAGGTAAGCTAAAACGCCTATCAACGCTAATAATATAGATATGTATCGTTAACTTGCAAAAACAGTTAGAACGGCGATGCTTGCGCTCATAAGCTTTTTGCCTACTAAAGGCGAGGGGGCCATTGGTGCTTTGGACTATACTGATGACGAGCGACGTTCGTTTGCTAAACAGTAAGTGGTTATGCTTTCAAGGTAACTAGTCCGATAACAAATAACTGAATGGTATAGATCGGTTAATTGGCGGTGTGAGCATTGCGATGAAGATTTAGATTACATGATGTTAAAAGCTAATGAAACGGCATCAAGTGCGGCTGATGCTCGTGAAGATTTATCGATATTTCAACTGTCATATGAAGGACGCCTCCTAATAAGCCCGATGAGGCTGTAAATGCCAACAACGAAAATCCTCTAGCAGCAGCGACTAGTCAAGATGTGGAAATTAATAACGCAGAGGCAGAACCAGCTAATATAACAGCAGTAGCTGACCAGCCGGAACAGAGTCCAGCAGAACAACTTAATAGAGAAACATCGCCACCTATCAGGCGTCGGCACACACGTCGACAGGCAACAGCAGCTGGTCGTCGCAATAGAGCGGATCGAGAACTTGCCCAACCCACAGCTCCATTTGGATTTACAAAGCATCAATGGGATATGGCTATTGCTGTTATACTTAGCGTGTTGCTTTTACTAATTGCTCGCCGATGGTAGCTGACTAATACAAGAAGCAATGCTTCAGTCTTAGTAAGATATCCGGCCAAGTCCACTCCATTTTGTTGTGTTTTAGTATATTAATAAAAGGTTATCAAATGTAAACGATACCTATGAAAAATCTGTAGCAGTTTTGCTGAATTTTTGCAAACTATTTGTCAATAATTTGTATATTTGATACGATAAACCGGTAAGATTACAAATGCACCAATAATATGACGATTTAATCAGGATTGATGTTTGCTGCCATATGGTTAATTATTCACTCGCCTTTCTCCATTGACAAATGCAGCTCAATAGCACGTGTATTTATATCGCGGACAATGGTTTGTGTTAGCCGGCAATCGATTATTTAACAACACACGAACTTTTGAATCAATAGCAAAATAGCAGCAGCAAACTACCTATTAATGTTACTCGACAACACACAGCTACCATGACCGCTTCAGCGACCGTCTACATCGTCTACTACTCTACCTATGAGCATATTCACAAGCTAGCCAAAGCGATTGAACGCGGTGCTAATCGTGTAGAAGGTATACAAGTCAAATTGTTCCGCGTTGCTGAAACTTTACCCGAAAAAGTACTTGCTCTTATGCATGCACCATCCAAACCTGAAGATGTGCCTGTCATCGAAAAAGCTGATCAACTGACCGAAGCTGATGGTTTATTGTTTGGATTTCCCACCCGCTTCGGTATGGTGCCTGCACAATTCAAAACTTTCCTTGATAGTAGCGGCGGTATTTGGGCATCGGGCGCTTTGCGTGGAAAACAAGCTGGCCTTTTTACATCGAGCAATACACAGCATGGTGGGCAGGAAACAACAATTCTTACTACTTTGCCTTTCTTAGCTCACCACGGCTTGCAATTTGTATCGTTTGGCAACGGACATCCCTCTTTGCTCAAGGCCAATGCTGTGTATGGTGGCAGTCCATACGGTGCCAGTGTTGTTGCAGGTGTTGAAGGAGAGAGCCCAAGTAAGCTTGAGATTGAGATTGGCGAGGCACAAGGCGAATACTTTGCAAAACAAGTGCTTATTCGCAAACTAGGCGAAAAAGCATTTGCTGAAAGACAATAAATAATAGCTCATTAAAACATCTACATACTTTTTGATGTATAAAAATAAACTAATTGATAACATATTTTATAGTATATTTTTTAATTTTACTTAAAATACTACATAATAATAAACAAGTTGTAATATCAATACATACAATATTGCCTACAGGCAAACAATATAATTAGTTAGTGAGAGTTTAAAAATAGATAGAGCTGAATATTGCATCTGTCTAGCAGCAATAGACTAAAGCAACGAATTTAATTCAAAAGATCTGAGCTATAATCAAAGCAAAGATAGTATTTATTTGTTGATTAATTAAATATCCAATAATACTAATATTGAAGAAATAAACAAAATGCATGGAAAACAATAGTCAGATGAGTACTTTAAATATTAATTGATATTTAGATAGCCAAATATAATTACTAAAACAGTAGTATGGATGTGAATATCAATAGCCATAAACTTATTATTTTATGTGCAAATGATATGACCATGCCTACATGTCGTGTATATTGTTTACATATACGCAGTCAATGCCAAACAGTAGCAATACTGAAATGCAGAAAAGCATATGGCAAAGTTGTAGGTTTGATATTAATCCGCTATGCATAAGTATGCATTGTTGCTGTAGCTATGCAGTATAATATGGTTAGTATACTAAAAAACAATTGCTTATGTAGTCTGCTACACTCGTTTCCAATTGTTATTTATTTATTTATTGGCCAAAAAGTTGTTACAAATTAGAAATGTGGCTATTAAGCTACAATTGGTGCTGAATATGTTAATCTACTAATATCATTACGACATAATATAATCATTACTTGAGACATGATCTAATGTAAAATGTAAACCTAACCAATCTCCCTTGGCCATGCTTTTCATTTATGTTAAAGATGTAGCAGTAAACTAGGACATTAGAATCTTGTTTTTTGTTTTTGTTAAAATATAAAATGAAATAAGTAACAACAAAAACAAATTTACTAATAAATGAACCAATAAAACACAGAACAGTATAAAACAAGATGAATGAGCAAAAGGCCACGTACAAATGCTGATGGCGGAGCTATAGTGTATACAAAGAGGTAAGTATAATAAGCACAATAATTCAATATTTATAAACAATTATTTTTTACTAATAACTCATGTCATTAGAGCATAGGGCGACATAAGTTAGAATGATTATAAAACGAGAAAAGCATAAACAGTAATTTTAGGGTATACAGTGAATAGTAATATTTAATATAATATAGAATAAGATATGGTAGCGTGAAAGTACAATGAAAAATATATGCATACTGGATAATAAAGCTACAATAATGAGCATTTGATGATGATGTCACTCACCGCCCATCATCATGTTCAATAGATTGGGCTTATTAAATATTAGTCATTTAACCACCGAATCACAATAAATGTAATAATGCGACGATTAAATCAAACTCACCACTTGTCCCCATGTTCAATAGAACGAAAATGTAGTTCAACTACGCGAATGTTACAAAAAAAAGTCATTTGACCCCCAAATCACACTAAGCAATAAACGATTTTAGTTAAAAAAAGCTATAATGTGATATATAATGGTATATAATGGTATATATAATGGTATATAGTGGTATATAGTGATATATACTTTCTTATACCGCCTTACACCGTCTTATGGAGCGGTATGGAGCGGTACGGAGCGGTACGCCGTCTTACACCGTCATATAATGGTATATAACAATATATATATTTTTATAATTGTCTATTTAATCATTACATCATTACATGTAGTGTGATTTGGGGTCAAATGACTAAATTTAATAACATTCGCGCAATTGCACTGCACATTCAATCTATTGAACATGATGGTGGGTGGTGAGTGACATCAGTCATTAAATACTCATTATTGTAGCTTTATTATTCAGTATGCATATATTCTATGTACTTGTATTATTCTATACCATATTGGGTATATTATATTGTTTATATGTTCTAATAAGCCTTATTAAGTCTACTCATTACATTATATACACTATAAATTTTACACCGCTTTTTATGCTTTCATACAATACATTGACCATTTTATATATCATTCTATACTTGAATAGTCTTCCTCTATTCAAAACTATTTCTATTTTGTTCTAGTTTTATTATTAATAAATGACTAATTTCATTCATTGATCATGCATATATACTCAATAACTTAACATTGCTAATCTCGTTTAATATTGCATACTCATTATAATGTATACTATTCTATTACATATTGGCTATGTGATATCTAGTGCTGTTGTCTGTTTGGTTCCGGTTCTATTACTATAAAGCTTGGTCATTGCACTTAACATTGAGCTATATCGGTAGAACGATATTAGAGGTATGTGTAAACTTTTGCTTTATTAAAGTATTTAGCACTTTGATTACTGATGGCTAATTATGGACGAATTAGTTGATGGCAGTTAGCTATAACTTTGATGGTATCCAAGTTAAGTAATGTGGCACTAATAGGAATGACAAGCTTAAAAAAGCAGATTGGTGCAGAAATGAGATAAACTATGAATAAAGGCAGTGCAAATAGTAATAGCGCAATACTGTGCAAATGTAATGATATAGTGGTATTTACAATTGGAAATAAATGTATACAGTATAATAAATCTATAATGCTGAGTATTTTGAGCACTGATGTCACTCACTGCTTATCATCATGTTCAATGGAAAAAATATTATTAATTGTAGACATTCAACACGAATTACATTAGATTATTAGTGAATTGTTTAATATCAATGTATTGGAACTAGTATAAGTAAATCATTGATATTATTGTTAAAATGAGCAGTGCCAATGTAGCTGTATTAAATGTAGCCAACTAATTAATATTATATTTATTTAATAAACTAAATAAACTGTATAACAGCACATAATCTCAATTAAAGCAACTAAGGGGCGAATAATGTCATTTTTTGGATTCCTCATTGTATGCATGCTTCAATAAATTAAGATACAGGTGCAACAGCTGTACCAGTTCAGGTGTGTAAGAAATCGTGCACGCCGTAGAGTTGGACTTGATACGTGAAACTAATAATATGCTGAGTGAAAATATATGTAACATATAGGATGCTGTATTTAGTATTGATATGTTTTTTGGAGTTTTAAAATAAAAGTTGTTAGCAGCTAGTTATTTTATTGCTTTTGACAATATACCTTTTTTCAACACATCTGCAACTTATTAACATGAGTACTTTTATGTTATTATCTCTGCTCTTGTAGCTGCTTTTATGGCCAGCACCGCTGCAACCAATACCAGAACTATGCCTCAAGCATTAACTAGCGTCTCAAATATTAAAGAATTTTAGAGTTTATGTATTTATTAACAATACATTTGACTAACTTTAAATGAGATTAGTATTTGAAAAGCGCTGTATTCACCAAATTTCAAGTGGCATCGATAACATGCAACAAAGTGCCAGTAAATTTAACAAACGCCAAACAGTATTGGTGGCACTCTTAACAACATACTGCAAAGCTATAAGCAAAGTTATGAGCAAAATACCAGTAAATGGCGTTAATAGCATTAATATAAAGTTAGCATTGCACCACATATCTTGTTTATTTCTTCACTCAATACAACATTGTCAATAATTGGCAATCAGCTTAGCCTTGTATCAAATTTAGTTCCGTTTCAGCTCCTTCCCGTGCTACAAAAGCAGCATTTGTTAATAATGATTGCTTTTAATCTGGTTGCGTTTATCTGACTCGACAATTTTAGTATAGATAAAATATCTTTTCCTTGGCTTTAATATATGACTCTAAGTTTTTAAGTTTGTACGCCATATCTTTATTGATGTAAAAATAATCTAGCACATGAAATAATCATTATAAACAGTGTAATACGCACACTATTATTATCTTTTGGCCATTAGCATCATATTGGTACAAATGATGAGATATTTAGGAAGGTATGCTGTATGAATAACAACCAAATAATAGCAAACATTGATGTATGTTGCTTTCACCATGCCATTAGTAATCGCGTATGCAACTGTTGGTATTAAGAAATCTACATTAAGCTAAAGTCAAGTTGGATACACGAAGGTTATGCATGTCTTGAGTAAATTTGTATTTAACGCATTGGGTTAGTCATATGCTGAAAAAATTGCTTGAAATTTGCACCATGAGGTATTGAATGTAGAAATGACCTTTGAGCTTTTAAGACAAAAAATGCTAATACCTAACTGTTTTCCTTTGTTGTTTAACTGCACAGTATCATACTAACTTTTCTTAAATTTTTTAACATGAAGATCTCTTACGCTATTATCTCTGCCCTTGCTGTCGTTTTTGTGGCCAGTACTACTATGGCCGATACCGAACCTATGCCAGCACTTCAAAAATCAATCAGCTTTGAGCAAATCAAAGATGCCGTGGATGCAAATAGATATATTTGTGCTGTACTCAACCGGCTTGCAAATATTATTCAAAAGTTGAATAGTGCTGATGTCAAATAAATAGCAAGTTATATCAAAAAGATTCAACAAAGCGGCATTCAAATCGAACAAGCATCAAACAGGATCAATGCCGCTTTTGCTAAAATAGCAAAGAAATGCGGAATTAATGAGTTGGATCGTGCTATTAAATGGGGATAATAGCAGCGATATAAAGCCAATAACTGGAGCAGAATTAAAGTCAATACTGCAATATGCATTTGCCTGTTAGTTTGTTTAATACAGCACTGTTACTGACCTGGCAGTTAATTCAATCGTGTGTTAAGCTTTGGTTATATATTTCATCTATTTTCATGCTAAAATTAGTATTTGTCACCAGTAATTGTTTTGAACTGGTTTATTTTATTAAACTTGTAAATTCATATAAATGTTAATAATACCATTTCATAGTGAATGATGCCAAAAATAATTAGAGAGTAGCAAAGAAGAATTTTAATGGCATTCTTTACTGAATAATATGGATCTACTCTACGTATAAATAGAATAGCATCCGCGCAATAATGTTGCTTGGCTGATTAAACTAAATCTTACCTTACACAGCTCCGAGTTAGTGGCCAGAGTATTAAGTGATTGTGTTGATGGTTGAAAATGTGTTGAGCCGAGCATTATACCGCATGTTCACCGTGCGTGGATAATACATGCGTAAATAAGCCACATGCTGTTTTAATTAGCAATCAATTATTGTTGCCATGTTTTGGTAATATGTAGTTTTATGCTTATTGTTGCATTACCGTTTAGCCGAAATAGAAACAGTGTCTAAGTGACTAGTTAGCTTATTTTAGTAGCAAATTACTAGATTACAGTTGATTATAAATTACTATATACAATAAAGCCTGCGTGAGTCATTAAGCTGTGAACAGTATGCAATGCTGACCACTGCATGCCAATCAACTGTTGCGTTCTAATCACACGCTAGCAATGGTCTTGGTATTTCATAAGATTCAGCATGCGGCAATGGGCATATTAATCACCAATGACGATAAAGATAATTAATAACTGACCAGCCATAATAGTGGTATGTAAATGTTAATGTGCATTAATGAGCTGCTGTTTATAGTAAATTGGTAATTTAGCCGGTATTTATTCAAACCCCGTTTATTTGCGGTTTATTTGTGCAGCTTGAACTGTAGTGTTCATTCATATTATTGTGCATTATTTGAATAGCTATAGCATTTAATAAAGTCTATTTATTATAATATGACTGCTAATAGTGTATGTGTGAAAGCCATGCATCTGTATGTTACTAAGCGCGTGAAAGGCGGCTCAATATAATGCTATATTATAATACGCTCAATAAGGGTAGTACATGTGTATGGCCTAACCGTTTTTCTTTTCCCAATGTCGACTATTGCTAATGTCGCTACGAGCGACATCACTTCTGCTTCTGGCTCCAGAGTACTGCCTGTAGAACTTGTTGTACTTTTACTTGCATTCCTTCCGCCAGACATAGGTGTTCAATTAGCTAACGTAAATAGGTGGTACCGCAAAGCTATCAAGACAAACACCGTTTATTGGCAGCAAGCGTGCCGCGGCTTGACACTTGAGGACCTCGGCGAGCAGGTCGACTGGTATAGCTGCTACATACAACTAAAACGCTTGTACTGGGCATGGCAGTTGGATAAACGTATCGAGTATTCTCTCCATCCTAACTTACCTGCGCTATGGCTTTCTATGTACGAACTAGTGGCTGCCAATGAACAATGGGCTGTAGTGGCTTCTGGACGACCACTACGGCTATTTCTTGTTCCAATTGGCAGCCTAGCACCATTAAAGATGACCAGTCAAATATTTTACTAAAAAATTTGGCACCAGCCCAATTGAATTAGCATTGCCACCACCGCCTACCCAGCCGCGCTTAGTGGCCCGCCACTTATTAGCACCTACTTGGGGCGTTATTTCTGGCGACTATTTAGTTGTACGCACGCCTCGTGACCGTTTCTTTCCTAGTATTCCTCCCTGTCTACTTGTATGGCGGATAAGCAACCGCCAACCACTGCGTTGGGTGCCGTTAGGATTTGCAGATACACGACGCACTTTTGCATCTGGCCGCTGGCTTTTGAGTACACTAGGAGGTGGAGGAAGAAGAAATAATATGCTAAACAGCAACGTCCCTACTTCCGTTGAACGCACTTTCCTACTTGATATGGATCCGGGATTATCAAAGCCTATAAACCTAAGTAAATCAAATGAAAGCTATTACAGCAGCAGTAAAAGCAAAACAAAAGTAGAGAATTATAAAGAATCTGACCAACTATTACAGGATGAAGAGCAGATGACAGTTGCGACAAAGAACACAGTGACTATTGGCGTCCTGTTGCTTCTTTTTCCGAACATCATTGTGTCATTTTCTTACCGGATGCAATTTCAACAAAGGTTAAACGGCTTTATAATTGCCATTTACTAAATCATGCAATACGATGGTCAATATTTGGACTAACCGATCAAGGAAAAATGATCAAATTGGACCATGGCACACTTGAAGTTAAACGATGTATAAAAACCGTAATGAATGCAATAATAATTGATAAGCATTACGTTTTATTAACTGGCCAGTGCGAAATGGCTGACTACGATGGTGCTGATGAACATTTTCGCGAAACATCATACGTTATTGTACATAATCTCAAATCAAATAGTTTAAGCAGGCTATTGCCTGGCTATAAGCTAGTTTATCCACCGACTAACCAATCAATATTACCGCCATCAGCAGCGGTGTTTTCATCATCACCACATCATACTGAACTGTCGACATTTCTTTTGTCAAATGAATCAACTGGTAAATTAGCAACTACTACAGTTTGTTTAGACTTTTTTCGCCGGCTTCCTATGCAGCTTCCAGCAAACTACTTGATAACACCGGTACTGCCATCGATTATTCTTTTAACAACGAATCGATTTCGATATTTGTTTAATTTAAAAACCATGCGCTGGCAAGTTATAGATAATGGCACTCCCTGGGTAGCATCTACATTGGCTGGTTCTGGTCGATGCCTATATCTTAAAGGCAGTACATTGCGCGTAATGGACTACCGGCCAATTCAGCTACCCAAGCAGGTCGATGGATTCAAAGGCGTTATCAATAGGCTAAGCTCATTGTTTTAATATGTATATAGTAACTATAAGTGTCTGTGCTAGTATATGTTTTATTTACTATTTAGTTTGATAATAATAAACTGACTGTGTTTTAGTGAAACTGACCAAAATTATTTATGTTGTCATAAGTTGGATTAAGATTCTGACGGGCTATTAGTTTAAAAGGTATAGAATATTATTATTTTCAAAGTACACGAGTAGTGTAACTTGGTATAAATACATATAGTTTCACCTTTCTTCTAATAAGGTATTGTTTTTTGCTAACGCTATTTTATTGTTATTTAGATATTACAATATATTATTACACTTACTAGTTGGATGATCATTTTATTTTTGTAGATATTAGACAGTTTATTAACAATTTAATATGCTCTGGTGTTAAATATTTTTTGTTAATATTCATCTATTGAACATGGGGACAAGTGGTGAGTTTTATTTAATCGTCACATCATCACACTTATTGCTTTTTTGGGGGACAAATGACTAATATTTAATAACGCCCAATCTATTGAACATGATGATGGGTGGTGAGTGACATCAGTCATCAAATACTCGTCATCATAGATTCGTTATCCATATGCATATATCCACCATTTACCTATATCATTCCCATTCTGTCCCAC
>JAHLTZ010000075.1:0-47216 GCA_025786725.1 Syncephalis fuscata | reverse complement strand
TAAAGGTGTGGCACATCAACATGCTTAGAAAGGCAAATCAATGACCTGCTAACTTGTATAAATAAAAATTACTTACTTTAATGAGCCATGATGTATATTGCTACTTATCCAGCTTATAAGCAACAACCGTGGCTGATCGACCAAAGTGTTATGCAAGTGTAAAATATGTATATAAATGCAAGCAAGTGATCACACTTAATGTGGCTACATCACTTACCAAACAAGTTATATACTAACCGGCCAAACTACTCAACCGAATCTATTAACAATATCTTTTAATTCCATAAACACTTATCTAAAGTCAGACTTGAGCATCTAGTAATTAATTTCATGTTCTTTCCTTTTCTATCTTAGTATTATTGTGTACATTGAACCAAATACTTATCCATTTAATAAATTAATTAACTTACTACACACAATCAATCTGCGGCTTTACACTAACTTCAAACATTGTGTTTTATCCAACCTATCTAGCTACTTGCTTTATTTTGTTTTAGATTCTGCTTTTCAACACACGGATGCTTCGATGGTTTGGGATGAGCATGCTAAACAGCCCAATTTGGTCACAGTGTCATGCAGAAAAGATTTTCTTTGCTAGCGTTGACTGTTTTTAGTAAATATAAACAACTATTAGTGTGAACTGGTGTCATGGTAAATACATTTTATACTGTTCTAAAAATACCGGATAGCATGAAAATAAATGGCTACGGCCTTAGTTGTGGATATTCAAGTTGAATGATTATTTATAGTGGCAGATTGGTAGTACAATTGAGTAGTAGATGTCAGTGGATTGACAAACGACCCCTATACAATTATCCGCTTTATACACGGGGTTCTTCATACAATGTCTTGGCAATAACAGCTTTAAAAACAATCAAAACGTTAATATCTACTATTTAATATATTCTTTTTTGCTATACGAATAATTGCGCACGTTATATGTTTTATTAAATGTATTATGTAAT
Source organism: Syncephalis fuscata (assembly GCA_025786725.1). Taxonomy (NCBI): domain Eukaryota; kingdom Fungi; phylum Zoopagomycota; class Zoopagomycetes; order Zoopagales; family Piptocephalidaceae; genus Syncephalis; species Syncephalis fuscata. The sequence continues at coordinate 46,251 of JAHLTZ010000075.1, read as the reverse complement.
TTGCGAGTCAAATGACTACATTTAATAACATTCGGATTCGGATTTATTAGCTTAAGACAACGGTACGTAGGACCTAAACGCGCATTTGCAGCATTTGCCTGCCGCCCCTTAAACATTTAATAACATTTAATCTATTGAGCATGATGACGAGTGATAAATGACATTAAAGTTTAAAATACTCATCATTATAGAGTCATTATCCAGTTTGCATATGTTTTCTATTCACTTATATCATTGCCATTTTATTCCATATTAGCTACATTTCGTTTATTATATATTTTAATATACTTTATTCAGTCCTCTCATCATATTATATGCCTTATAGCTTTAACATTATTTTTTATGTTTTTCTATGTATATTTATTCTATTAATATAATTCTATTATATAATGGCAATGCACTATTCAAAATCGCTGTTTTTGCTACTAGCTTTATTATCAACAGGCTTTGACTGATCAATATACCTCAATGGGCAAACAAATAATATAAAACAAATAATACAAGTATGTTGCTACGATCCCGATATTATAAGTATATTGGCATAATATTATGAACAGGAAATGGTATTAAGTGTTAAATGACTTTTAAATTATATTTATTATCTTGTTGATAAACATGTTTTAGATTAATGCGTGTTTTTGATGTCATATGACTTTTTAATATACTAACTATTATGCTGACAACTCGTTCTATGATAATAAGTAGTTTTAGTGTCAAGTGACATTATTGTTTTAGTTTATTCATATTAACAATATAACATACAATCTACGTCACTACATTTCCCTTTCCCTTGCTTTGTACTTGACAGTATATATACATTGCATATGCTTGCACATTGCATACATGCCATCTAGATAGTGGCAGTAGTTGACTACTAGTTAAATGCAAACACTATTTACATTACTCTCTTGTATTGCTCTTTTCAATCTTGCCTTATTTGCTAATCACCTTCTTTATTCCAATCATTGGTGCTGGCAGCTTTATTAACACAGTAAGTGCATTTATGGCTTATTTGTATGCTATGTTAAGTGTATACTTTGTTTTTGCTATTGAATGCAATTGCAAGCCATTTGGCAATAGCTTTGCTACCTCAACAATGGTAGTGCGACCTATTACTGTTGAGACGGTACAGGCTGTTGTCAGCACGATCCGCAGTGGCAATCTATGGCAACCAAAGCATACAGTAACTTTGGCAGCATATAAATATCACTGCCATCATTTACAGCTGTGCTGGCTACATGCACTGTTACCTCTTTGCTGTTTATTTTTTTGCTTTATTTCACCGCTTAAGTAGTTTTGTTCATCAGTATTTCTTTCTGAACACTGACGTTTTCAAACGTAGCAATAGTACAAGTTCTAGCACGTTTGGATTTGTAGACTGTAGTATATTTAAACAGATAATGCTACTTGGCCATTGTTGTTAGCGATTACAGGCTCTACAGCCTATGGAACTATCAGCAACAAAAGTATAGCATGTGCATGTGTGTATATGTCTGAGTAAACCAAATCAAAGCCTACAGACAATATAATTAGTAGCAAATAAACGAATTTTACTAATAAGGCATGATGGGTAGAGTATAGAATAGTCTAAAACTGAATAAATCAATAAAATAGCCGTGAAGCTATACATAGACAATTGAGTAGGTACAGTGAGTTGAAACTATAGCAAATAAAACTAGTGATAACAAATATCAGTTGTAAATAGGCTGTGTTTATTACATGATCAATCAATATACAATGTAATAAATACAGAATAGTAATGATATAGATGAATGAATGGTATATACATACGAGATACTAAATCTATAATAATGCGTATTTCGATGACTAATGTCGCTCACCATTCGCTTTTATTTCGTACATACAAATACGTAGTTGAACCGTTAGAGTGCTATCGAGTGTAGTCATATGAACTCAATTGTATTAAATTGCAAACAAGTTGTTTGATATTAATGCATTATACTTGGCACAAATGAAATAACTGAATAAACCATCAATGCTATTATTTACACGAATGATGCAGCTGTATTTATAGCAAATATAGCTAATTGTAACATGTTAATACTGTAGTATGATTCAAGTAACTGAATACTGTTCTACAGTTACCAACAGCTTTAGTTTTAGTGCTATTACAATAAAGTGAATAATCTATTTAGACTGATGATAAATGAAAACATTTATAAGAAAGTGGCCGTTGTTTAACAACTATAATCAAGATAGATACAGTAGCAAGATAAAAACAATGTAATATCGCGGTGCTTACGATACCATATATCAATAAAACGATATATACAATGGTTGTAGTATATGAATACAACTAACTAGCTGTCAACAGCGGTGCAGTTTGTTGTTCAGTATATTACTTGCTTTGCTAATTAGTATGGTGCTGATATTAGTACTGCTAGCAACAATAAACACATGTTTATGTCAGCCTACTGATACATCAATTGTTATACACTCAAATGAACATGTACACTATTGTAAGCAATTAAAGTATAGGTCACTGTTTGCTGCTAGCTAGCCGTTATTAACAGCATCGACAACTGTAGGCAAGGTTGGCCTTAATCGACAATAAAAATGACTGAATGTTGTTATAATACAAAATTACAATATTATAAGTACGTAATTGTCTACTAGCGATTGATCCATGACATCCACCATGGAATCAAACAACATGCCAAAATAACATGTAAATAGTCACAATAAGAGTATACTAAACACTAGCACTAACAATCATAAAAAACAGCTATCCAAGGACATAGCTAGTAAATAATTGTTATTTACTGACATATGAGCAACCATAGGAACAAGCCTCAAGTTCCATTAACAATAGTATTTACTATAAGATACTAGCTTTATTGGATTACAATAAATATATCTATATATTTGGTTATATATTCATTCTCTGCCTTAGCTACAGGTGCTATTTAGTTGTTAAAATCTTAACTGTAATAATTGATAATTAAACAGGAGAATTATTTATTGTCTATTTTGTAATAGCATTAGGTTCATGTTATATTAATGTAAGCAATTAATTAGTAGCCACTAGCACTTAGATGATAGAAGTAAGCGTATGCAAGACAATAGTCATTAAGTTGCTAGTCGTTACAATTTAGTGCCAGGTTGTTAACAATCAACAACTATCCTTATATCAATACCAGTACAATATCATTTCACCATATGATAGTGATAGATTTGTTGCTATTCATGGTATATCTACAAATAAACACAGGCAATTTTATTGCCAATATATATATCTAAAATATTCACCATCCTATGCTTATAGCTAATACAGCATAATTGTACATCTCTTGTTATTTTAACTGTTTGGTTAATAGTTAATTATTGGATGCAAATATACCATGCTTATAGATATAACAATTTGATTGTATATAGCTATGATGGAACCATAAGCTTATTACATGTTTGTGCAACTGAATAGAAACAACTAGATGCAAGCTTGTTGGTAAAATAGTGATTTTATTGGTTGGAGGTGCATAAACTGAAGCATTGGCCAAAACTTGATATATAAATAGACTGAACGGTGTAGTTGTCAAATAGTCTTGCTTTTCACCGAATATATACCCAAAGAGTATTGGACTAGTAGTTCAATTGCGCTACCAATGCTAGTTTCTTGAAATCATCGATTATGCGCATTCCGCCTTGCATCTGCCAGGCTTGTTGCATTTTTCTTTCATGCTAGGTTTAGGGACTCCTTCACATTCATTAATGCATTCCTTGCATTTAGCAGGATTCTTGGGGCCACGACGGACTAAGGCTGGATTGGCATCCACCATGGCTGTAGCGGCTATCAAAGCCACAACGACGGTGCAAACGACGGCAATGGAAAGCTTCATGATGATGTTGATTTGTTAAGACAAATAAATAAAAGAGATAGTAGAGTGTGATTGGTATAGAGTGGAGAGTAGTGCGTGTTTAGCAGAAAGTAGAGTGTGATGATGATATCGCAGTTGGTTGTGTGTATTTTGTGGGCTATTTAAACTTACGGCTATGTTGGGATGCTAGTATACTGTAGTATACGAGATATAACATTGATGTGTAGTATAAGCCAATAAAGCAATTCAAACAATGACTTGAGGTGCGCGTGTACCCATAAATTCATGGCATGATAGGATGCTCCAGTCTTGATTTCAACCTGTCCAGCCTTTACTCCAATCTGCTATTCATTCGCACGAATAATGGAACAACGCTATAATCAGTACATATGCGATAAAAATAAAATATTAGTTTGTATTCTTTGTTATACGGTCTAACTATTTGGTAAAACAAGTATATTGCTTGGTTTTGTAAACACGACAAAGACGTCTGTGCTGTCAGTTCCCCCGAATGAATCGGTCCCCAATATCTGCATGCATACAAAATAGCGCACAACAATGATGCAAAAACAGGTTTAATATATTAAACTGGTATTTTATACAGGTCTCTACTGCCATACATAAGCCAGTTATAATTCCTTAAATTATAAAGTGTATTGATTAGTACATCTATACATTTCATTCGATACTATGCCCATTGTTACGGAGTAATAATCGTTTTGAATTCACAAATCCATCACATTCAGGCGTATCATGCTATGTGTTGTGCAACTACCATCATTCACATGGCGGCTAATCCAAATTACCTGAAATCAACTATACAATAAGTATTGTTTGTAGCATGATGCATCATGGCGTTTTGAGTAATGAAATATTTTAACAAGTCATTTTTATTAGTTTTCAGCTGTAGACTAAATTGCATTGCCTAAATTATATGCAATACAATATGCAGACACTAGACTAGACACAATAAAAAGCTCTAGCCAATTACCAGCAATTTCGAGTGCATAGCGGCTGTAAATTTCATATCAATTGGTAATCATCCAAGACATAAGTACTGTCCACATTTATGAAACCACTTCTGACAAGTTAAGCAAAATGGAATATAAAAAACAAGCCAAAGCAGAAACCAATAGAAAAAGATTGGCAGCTCAAGGGCTTACTGGTTTAGCTTATAGTAAGTCATTATCCTCATACCATGTTAGACTGCGTTTATTAACAATCTAACTATTGATGATGTAGCTAGAACGATAGCGCTAAAAGAAAGTAACGCATGAAACAAAAACATTGTACATAGTGTTTAATAAAACTTAAAATACACACGTGCTGTTATACTTTGGATTGTATAAGATGTACTTGAGAAGAAAGCAGACAATAGCGGATGATATTGTCAAAATGCTATCATGAGGGCATTGATTGGTTAAAATAAGGATTAATATAGTTACATATCATAAACAATGATTTCATAATGTTGTAAGTTATTAAACAGGAGAAAAGAAAATATCCATCTATTATATCAAAATGTGCACTCAGGATTATTTATATCAGCCATTTGTTCCATAAAAGCATATACAACTAAAGTAAATAGTAAAGTAGTATTGGCACCATTCTCAATTATAAAATATACAATTTATACTATGTGTAAATGCGTAGCAATTCAATATCAGCTATTGTACTAATAAGATATCAGTTTTATCGTTATAATGTCAGTCATCTGTATAATTCACTTGACAATAAAAATGGCAGGATGTTGTTACAGTGTCATGATCTAATTATAGAGATAGAGGTTATTTCTTGGATTGCTCAACACATACCTATATTCGATTATGTGTAGCACATGCTCACTATCAATACATACTTGATTTACCCATCTTATAATAAAGTGTCGATTTTTATTATATTTTACTAATTAGTTAGTTGTCTTATCCATGACATTGCAACTGTATTGCGTAATAGTGCAATGGTTATGATAATACGTTAATAAATATGTAAAACAGCAGTTTTTTGTCGATTATGACTTGTATACTTACGATATAGCATAATAATTGCTGAATTCGAGTTCTCCATGCTTGAATGTACAGTTTAATATATATTAAACTTAAAGCACTCTACGGCGCTAAAACAAGCGCAATAGCAAGTTAGTATAAAAAATATTGATCTACAGTAGCAATTTATTTTATATACTATAAGCATAGCAAACATATACGTAAATTGCATTTTTGACTAACTTTTTTTGCAAAATTTATTGTTCTATAAATCATACCAAACGGTACATTCAAGTATGGAGAACTCGAATCGGCATCTTTTGTTTATTTTATTATAAAGCATATCTAAAACTGCATTTTTGTATATTTATTAGTTATTATTGCAACTACTACATCATCACACAATGCAATAATGGTATACTTTGCCTGTAGTTACATATGTACTATGTGCATACTTGTACAAAATATCAGTAATTGCTTATTATACGTAAAGTTATACATAAACTTTACTAAATAAATTAAATAACGTAAATGCATTTTGACTTTTTTATTTTTTTCTATATATATCATTATTAGCATGAATTGAATCTCTTGTTTTTTATTAAGTATTAAGCCATGATTAACTAAAACTGCTATTTTTGTACATTTATTGACTTATTATGTAGTTACTTATCATGCAATAAAGTATACTTACAGTAGCTATTATATATATACTTGTACAAAATATCGAGTAATTTGCTTGATTATACGTAAAGTTATACATAAACTTATGACTGGTTTATTAATTAAATTATTCCTATTATTATTACTTAGACACCATCGAGTTTTACCACCTGACTACACTATAATCACTTTTAAATACTATTGCATACTGCAGAATATCAATACAACAAGTTTACATTTAAATTTGTAAACCAGCATTGTGTCGATATTCAAGATAGTATAAATAAATAAAACATTGTTACTGCAGGCACAACTATCAGAAATGGATATATTACATTTCTACAATAGATGTATGTATTAAAAATAACAAATAATCTATTTTTACAATGCTTATGGCTATTTGAATTAATGGTAAAGCTACACGCATTACAGCTTCAACATTGCTAATTGTACACTTTCCATTGTATATTACTTCATTTTATATAACTGTGTTTTGTAGTACCTACACGTTATTTAGAGCTGCTGTTTGATTGTATCTGGTTTATTACTGATGAGTTTTAATTTATTTTGTATATTAAGATATACAGACTGATAATGCAAACAATATGAGCTTGTAAGTTCATTGCTTTGTTACAGGTATTTATTAGGTTGTTGCCTATAGCTAATTATTGCTAGATTATTTAACGCCAAATAGCTTGATATGGAACTGAAAACAGCTAACAATAAAGGAAACATGAGTATCAGCATTGCAATGTTGTGCGAATGTGATGGTATAAAGGTATTTACAATATATACACTCATACAAAATAAGAATAACAATGTTTACAACAATAGATATTTCGATGGCTGCTTTTATCCATCATACAATTCCATGTTTAATAGAACTAATATTAGTTTAAATATGTGAATACTGTTAAATCTAGTCGTTTGGCTTTCAAATCACAATATAATTAAATGATTTGATTATCTAACAATAGAATAAATAAATATTAACTAAATAATTGATATTATTTGCAATGTACTATAGCGATATTAGAAAAATACAATAACAATTATAAATGCATTTAAATAAATAAAATATAAATTAAAGAAACTTGAATACTATTTACTAATAATAAAAAGTAGCTAGTTACATACCTGTTCTCTGCGTAATTAGAAAATAGGAACTAAAATATAATAGAAAATGTGCAAATTTGATTAGTATAGCTTATTGCAGAGTAACCATGTATTGCGCTATAGCTACTTGAGCATAAGGACAAAGTGTACGTATATTTACCATGTGGCATAGACAGTGCTGGCTACTCTATTCGACACAGTTAAAAGCAATAATAAACTTGGCCAAAAACAATTTGCTTTAATGATTTTATTAGATGGACTGCATTAGTATTCAACATATAAGCCATTGGTATTTACTGTGCTACAAGCTTGAAACTGGTCCCATTTAGCTGCTTTGCGTGCCGCCTAAATGATCGGCATTGTTTGAAATAAAGCCATAGCTGATATTGCCAAATAAACAGATTTACTTGCTATGCTACATGTAAAGTTTAGCATAGATCATTTTTACGCTTAGTCGGTTAAGCCGTGTAATCTAGATTTAATCCATCAGCTTATCACGTTGTAAAGGGCTTACCAATATTAATGTTCAGACAATATAATGACAGCAATAAAGACTCTTTTGCAATAAGTGTACAAGAAAACACACGTTTACTACATATTACACTAATAGTTACATGTACTGAAGATTCTATTGGAATGGTTGTAGCTGCTTATACGGAAGACTAAGAGCAATTGCGTAGTACATTGGTCATAGACGGTTTAGATGACCCATGTTTATTACGACATTTTCCACAACTATCACAATAATAAGCTGGCTTTACCGCTCCTCCGAACCAACATTGCACCTTTATCTTCTCTCTACTCTTTACCACACAATATACGCTACACTCATTCGCCCTTACTGCCATTTGTTGTCCAATATGCTTTGCACTTGCTAGACGTCTAATGATTACAAGATCACTGCTGGTTGCTGCTATATGTACTAAGGTCGGTAAACGGGCGTGGGAGGTGCGATGCAGTTGTGCCTTTTGGCTATGAAGCACTGGATATGCAGTGTTCTAGAAGCTATATATCACGCAGTGTGTACTCCAGCATGCTGTAGAAGGCGCTTGTCTGCACATAGTTGATTGGTCTTTTGTATAATAACATTGGTACGCTTACCGTGTGTTTGTTTGCGAGGTTGCCTTGCTGAGTATCTGGCTGTTGAGGCGACATAAGGTTTGCCTTGAAGATATCTGATATCTGATGGGCAGAGCAAATGTTGTTTGGACAACCACTACTTATTGCGGTGTAGTCAAGCAGCAAACATCATTGGCACATGTGGCTCATCTCGTTTACTGACCCTCTTCAATAGATATAGATTTAAGCGATATTTAGATTTGGCAAGAACAGGGCCACAATATGCTGTACAGTCATCCGGTTTGTACTAGTCTATCATTATTTATGTATTTCTTTGTTTAAATAAATAAATGTAGCATTTCTTATTTATTAACATACTACTATTAGTTGCATTCATATAAATACAGACATCTTCCCATTTAATAATAGTACTAGTTGTTTCTGCTATTGTTATTACACTGATAATAAACAACCTATTAAGCCATTGAATGTGCTTTGAAGGCAAACGATTAAATTGAATGTTATTAAATTTATTGAACATGATGGCGGATGGTGAGTGACATCAATCATCAAATACTCATCATTGTAGATTATTATCCAGTATGCATTTCACCTATATCATTTCCATTATATCCTACACTATCATATATCATTGTATGCTATACTAGACACATTCTATTGTTTATATGTTCCATTACACTTCACTCAACCCATTCATTACTATATATGCACCATACTTTAACATATTTATCATACACTTTTACCGTATATTTATTTGATTCTATATCATTCTATACTCGCCTACCATTCCTCTATCCAATGGTACTTTTATTTTTGTTTTAGCTTCATTATTAGTAAATGTCGATTAATTCCGCTTATTGATCACGCATATATGTTCATTAAATTTAACACTACTAATCGTCGTTCAATGTTGCATGTTCATTATATTGTATATTACTTTATTATTCAGTAAATATACGCGCTAGCTATTGTAGTTGTTTTTTTGTTCTAGATTTATTATTAATAAATATCAGCTTATTCACCTCATTCATTTAGCAAACTATATGTAATTGAAAGCTATAATAATATAATGCATTCAGTATAACATAGCATGATATATAATAGTACAAGCATACGTTTTTAGCGATATAGACAAATAGAGGATATATGCATACTGGATAATGAATCTACAGTAATGAGTATTGGATGATTGATGTCACTCACCACTGATCATCATGTTCAATATATTGAATGCTATTAAATATAGTCATTTGGCCATTCAATTGTAATACAGTTAATAATTTGATCCTTAATAAAATTTACCACTTGTCACCATGTTCAATAGATTAAATGTGCAGTTCAACTACGCAGATACTAGTAAATGTAGTCACTTGACCTCAAAATCAAATAGTTAAATTATCGCAGATAGAAAGACTAGGAATAGGCCAGTTATTATCAAATAAATGACTAGTAGACCGTTATATGGTACTGGTATTTTATACTAAACACTACTAGTTAATTACAATGGCTTTATAACAAATAACCTTTATTGGCATTATTATAACTTTGCTTTAAGAAGACGTGGAACACTAGCCGTTTGCTAAATTAAATCTATTTATTTATATAAGCTATATTTAAAGTTGTTTTATTATAATTAATAAAGGAAAAAGGCTAAGCAATTATATGTTTGTATATTAATATTAAGCATTTGGTTGGAGAAATTTCCTAAAGGTTTATTTAGGAAGAGAGCTGTACAAATATAGTAAACACCTGAGCTTGAGTTCATCGCCGTTTGCGTGCAGTGGACTCTTCTTCTTCCCTGCGTCGTTTGCGTTCCCGTTGAGCTAAATGCTTAAGTGTTTAAATAAAATTATATTAAAGATATTTAATTTTTTACCAATCAATTCCTCGAATCTACGTATCATCATTGACACGCGAATATCCTCTGATTTTGAAAATTTGCGTGGTGGAGGTCGTGGCATGATTCTTTTAGACTCTATTTGTTTTAATATGCATTTGCATATGGGCTTTTTCTCGTATTCTTCTTTTGCTAGCAATAAAGTATGTTTGTTAGCTATTGTAACCAATAAAAGTGTTTTATTACCTATAAGTGGTGATCTTTTGCGTTGTGACACGTTTTTGTGATCACAAGTGGGTAAAACGGCTTGCTGTGTGCCCTTCAGCCTGGCCACTGGCGTCTTGTTTCTATCATGAAGAGAGGTTAGCTTAGTGTCAGTAATATTGCTTACCTGTTTGCCTGATCGGCGTGATACTGGTTGCGCTATCGATCGCGATGAACGCGATAAATCAAAAGAACAACTGTTGTTTTCCTTGCTCTTCAAAGCTTGGTCAACTTCCTCGTTGTTTGCAACTTGGTCGTCTTCGTTGCTTTTCAAAGCTTGGTCAACTTCCTCGTTGTTTGCAACTTGGTCGTCTTCGTTGCTTTTCAAAGCTTGGTCAACTTTCTTGTTTGCAACTTGGTCGTCTTCGTTGCTTTTCAAAGCTTGGTCAACTTCCTCGTTGTCTGCAACTTGGTCGTCTTCGTTGCTCTTCAAAGCTTGGTCAACTTTCTTGTCATTTGCAACTTGGTCGTCTTCGTTGCTTTCAAAGCTTGGTCAACTTCCTCGTTGTCTGCAACTTGGTCGTCTTCGTTGCTCTTCAAAGCTTGGTCAACTTCCTCGTTGTCTGCAACTTGGTCGTCTTCGTTGCTTTCAAAGTTTGGTCAACTTCCTCGTTGTCTGCAACTTGGTCGTCTTCGTTGCTCTTCAAAGCTTGGTCAACTTCCTCGTTGTTTGCAACTTGGTCGTCTTTGTTGCTCTTCAAAGCTTGGTCAACTTTCTTGTCATTTGCAACTTGGTCGTCTTCGTTGCTTTCACAGTATGGTCCTTGGCAGTACAGCTTTTTGTACGGCCGGCAATAGAGCTGTTGGCGGAGTCGGAGATAGTAGCCATATTGATTTTAGATGTTCAAATAAACAAAAAGTGAGAAAATTCTTATGTGCAAGTGTGCAAACAAGTAGGCAGGAGAAGTGAACTAAACAGAAAAGAGAAAAGAAAATGTGACTTGTGTATGCGTTTATATATTGGTGAACAATAAAAATTGGAAGCAGTAGCCGAAATTACCTACATATTTCATTTGCACAATTCAGCCAGTAAGTTAAGCCAATTTTCTAAGTAAGACCACTAGTTTGCGACAATAAACGTCATTAAACCGGGCAAGATGCGATAGGCAATGCCAATACAAAGCAATTGGCTTTTTTTATACTTTAGTGCTACATAAAGATATGATTTCAAGGGAAAAGCCGCGACTAATGACGCTCAATCTATTTGCTATTGAGTGTGCTTTGACGATGGGCTGATAAGGTCTCGTTTGAAACATTCGCTGAAGCCATTGTCTATTTCAAAGTGGCGTTGAGTCATCGTTACAATGAGAAAAACGCGCTATACAATGTTTGGCAGCCTGCTAGTAGGAATATCATTGTATTTATTGGCTTACAATTGTATCAATTGATGGATTCAATTCATTGGATAATGCTGAGTGCTCGCTTCTGCGCTAAACGCACGCATGTGTGCTTAAATAGCATATTCCCCATCAAAACACGTAATTTTAATTACGTCTTTGATTTTACATTTATTCTTTAACTAATTAGCAGTTGCATTCCACTATTTCATATGTTCGCAAATTACAATGTTTAGTGGAATTTACAGCTTTATATGACACACTGTAACTGCTTGCTTGTGAAACCATACAATATACAACTGCTCGGCATACTTTAAGCTGTCTAGAAGACGTACTCAGCCGCTATAAACTCTTAAGACCTTCGGTGGTACAACGTCAAACAACCTAATCTATGCTGTAAACCACTTTGTTTATTGTATGGTGGTGCTTGTATAGACACTCAGGTGTGCGTATATACATATCACTATTCCTTGATTGCGGGTGATGTTAAGCAGTTGTCATAATGGCACTGTTGTTTTAGCAGCTAAAGCGTCTTAATTGGCACAACTTTGGTTTAAGGCGTTATACTGTTTGTGCCATCTAAGTTGTTATCTTCAATTGAGTAGAAGTGACGATGTGATTGTGTTGGCTGTATAATATCGCAACAGTGTGCTATTGCACTGCTGTTATTGCATTCTAGATCTCTTGTTTGTGTGTAGATGGCCTAGACGTGGGTATGGGCTCAGCGCTATAGGTTGGGAGTTTAGGCCATCAACATATTAAATAAGCACTGTTTAGCATTGCATTTTATTATGTTTGTGATTACAGATACGATATTGGTATGTATAAACTTTACTAACTAGCAAGCCATTGGATATTTCACGTTCTGATATAGCTGTTGTTGTAGACTCGCTGCTTTTTGTCTTTATTTTCTATTTATATTGTATACTTGACTGCAAGCTAATAAAATGACACGAACTCAAGTGAATAGTCAAAGAAAGTGCATGGATATTGATGATAAAGTATCATATATGTACATGTGTATATGACAAAGTGAACCAATTTGAAATTTACGAATAATATAATTAATTATAAAAAGCGATTTTATAGTAAAACGTGAAATGTTATGAATGAATGAGCAAAAGAACAATGCATGAATAATGCTAGTAAAATTATAGTTCGCGTGGTTAAGTGAGCACAATAAATTGCAATCTATAACAGATACAGCTGGCAATAAACAGGCGGCTTTTATTAATCTTATGTAATCAGTAAACAATAGAATGATCTACAGTAGAATGAATATACAATAATAAAGGCCCAGATAAATGATGTCAAAGCTATAGTCCATACAACGCAATGAATGGGTTGAGTGAAGTGTAATGGAACATATAAACAATAGAATGTGTCTAGTATAGCATACAATGCTATATGATAGTGTAGGATATAATGGAAATGATATAGGCGAAATGTATACTGGATAATAAATCTAAAATGATGAGTATTTGATGATTGATGTCACTCACCACCCACCATCATGTTCAATAAATTTAATAACATTCAATTTAATCATTGACCACCAAATTATAATAAATAGCTAACCAATTAATTGATGTTTATAAAAAAATGTTTTTATTTAATAATGTAAATGGCGTGTTTATAGATACTGCGTCTGTCTATCGAAATGAAGAGGCGATCGGACGTGTCCTACAGTGTGTATTTGAAGATGCAGACTCATTTAATGGTTTGAAACGAAGTGATATTTTTATTACTACAAAACTTGGTAAGCTTTGATACAAATATTAAGCATTTGTGTGCTTGCTTGTTTATGCTAATAACGAATAGCTCCACGCGACCAAGGCTACGAGGCATGTCTTAAAGGTGGGTCGGTTACAGCATCGGTTAATTAAAGTTTTTCTTAGCTGGATTTATTTAATACGCACAGCTGTATTAATGTCATTGCTGTTGTGATCACGACTCTTGCAATTATTAGCTTTTGAAACATCTCGCCAAAAACTAGGTGTAGAGTATATTGATCTTTATCTTATTCACTGGCCAGGGTGTGTATACACGTGTAGCATTTTATGTGAACCATTGTTGTAACAACAGCATATTTATTGTATTTTGAAACAATGTGGTATCATTGATTGTGTAAATTGGTGATACTGTTGGGGGATGGTGCTTAGAACACAGAAACTGAAAACCGACGATCCACGAAATGCCGAGAATCGGATGGGCAGTTACCGAGCACTTGAAGAGTTGTATCGCGAGGGAAAGATACGTGCCATTGGTGTTAGTAACTACACAATACGTCATTTAAAACAGTTACTAGATGATACGAATATTTCAATTCAACCGAGTGTGCTTCAAACAGAGCTGCATCCATTATGGCCGGATCGGGAATTGGTGGCATTCTGTCGTAAACATAATATCCAGCTCGAAGCCTACTCGAGTCTTGGAGAAGGAGCACTGGTGAATGGCACCTATCCGTTGCCTGCAGTGACCCGAGCAGTGACCCAACTCAACCAGCGTAACAGCAATAGCAGCAGCAACAGCAACAACAGTGAAAATGGCCAGTCTTTGATCACGGACGCGCAAGTACTACTGCGTTGGGCTATTCAACGTCAGTTTGTCGTCATACCAAAAAGTACGAATCCAAAACGCATCACGGAGAACATGCTCTTTTTGATCCGCCACTGACTGACGAAGTAAGTATTCATAGATGCATTAAATTTGGCATTCGTGTATTATGCTAGTTTATGCCATAATCTTGGCAATTAAAAGGGGCGCTATTTACTGAAACTGTATACTTAATTACTAATAATATCGTTGATTTGAATGATTTAAATTTATGTTTTAGATGATGGCAGATATCAATGCCACCACAGAGTCCACGCCAATGCGTCGCTTTTGTTGGGACCCCATTAGTTATTTACAAAATAATAAAAGCGTTAATGGTGCTAAAAAAAGACATTTTTATTTCTTAGTATAACAAAGACTTATTGTGCTATCGTTTCTCTCTTTTGCTCTATATTTATTTTTGTACTCCGCGTGATGAAACGCTGTGTCAGGCATTTTTTTTCTATTCAACACTTTTTGCTGATTTTTTTGGCTGCATGTTTTAGATTGATAACTGCAGACATGCATACGCGGTACTCTCGTAGAGCGGCAGTGGTCTATTTTTCCAAGTCTTTAACGTGTACCACGCGGTATCAGCACGCTGCCACCGCAAGTATGGGCGTGTGTATGAATACAGGCACCAAGGGGTACATACCTGTTTTGTCCTTAGAGCAGTCAAGGAGCAAAATCGCATATGAGGGGTGTGCAATGGTGCTAGTTGGCCTTCTCCTTTTTTCATTATCGTCCTCCTTTACTTACCACACTCGCTACTACTACTACTTCTACTACTTCTACTACACTTTTATTATTGCCGTCGTCACTGGTGACACTGGTTTTCCAATTTAGTTCTTTACAACCGTATTCTTTGCTTTTAGGAATTCTTTATTACTATAATAATACATTTGCATTATCCATCTCTTTGTGTGGTATCACTTTTGGAGCATTGCTTATTTTAGCTGCCGTCGTACAGCGTCCTTTGTTTTCCCAAGCAGACTGCGGGACGGTTTGATTCTACATTTATTTGCTTGTCTCACCTTTTCAGAAACTTTTATAACTCCACTGGTCGGCGTTCATCCGCCTACCTTTTTCTTTCTGTTCTTCACTCGTTCATTTGCCACTCTTTCTCCGCATATATCGCCGCTTGCCGTTTGCTTGGCTGCTGCTGTACGTGACCGCTTTGGAATAGCGTTGTGCGTGCTGGCTTAAATACAGCCCATTTATCTCTCTTACTTCCTTGATCTGGTTATTTTTATTTTTGCAGCATTGCGGTTGTTTGTTGTCCCATTATTCGGTTCATTCTTATCATTTTATTCTATTGATTATCGAGTCCGGTACTCGCTGTTTTCTAAATTGATTTGCATTGTTCCATAACTTACGACGCACGCATCCTTACATACGCCTCTCCCGCATATCCATCACTACAAGCACTTCAACATCCATACTCACATCTACCAAACGCCTCCCATTAACGACCATTGGTTTGAAGTTTACGAACGCTATTGCACGTCAGATTTTTGCTTTTAACGCTTACTCAACAACACGAGTTTACCTGCTCACCAGCACACTAACACCACCGCAACTCTATCACACTTTCGTCATGATAAGCAACGAAAGCGACCGTATTGGCACTCTCAGCTCGTCTCGTACTTCATCCATGTTGAACATGCCTATGGAACGCAAAAGCAAGTTCAAAGGCAAGCGCCCATTGGCACTCAACCTTGAAGCGGCCAAGCAGGAGATTGGCATTGGTGACGGTGCAGAGCATCGACTTACACCAGCTTCTCCTGGTTGGGCACGGCAACGGTTTGCCAAATCATCGACCAGCTCCGTATCGTCGTCTCTATCTTCGTCGTCATTAAACAATGTTAACGATGAAAATACACCACCTTCCGGCCTTCGCATCAACACAACATCAAAGAAGCGATCGGCTCGTGTGGCCCAATTGAATCTATCGAATCTATCTGCATCGTCAAAAATCCATGGCCGTGAACCATTTGATTTTGCCAAGCGTTTACGAGAAGATTATCGTCGTAAGTTATAATACAACGCCATGCAAGGAACACATGACTAACCGCCTATGTAAATGTTTCATTGTTTTATTTATAGGTCGTTACGTTTAAACTAAAAGTTGTCTTACGAATTGTGTTTAGTGATGCAATGACAATAACAACAACAACAACAGCAGCAAATCAATTCTTTTTCTCGATTATCACTATCATTGTCTGTCTGTTGGCATGTCTGTGTCTGCGTTTGTCTATCTGTCCGTCTATTTGTCTTTCTTACTTTCTATGTTTACCGGTCCATGGGACATAATGGTTTATGTCTATCATCCTCTGGGATGGGCCTTGTATACACCTCTACAGGTTATTCTGTAACTTGTAGTTCCAATAAACATACAATATGAATATCCATATTATGCTGTAAATGGCCAGATTATAGGCCAATTGTGTTGTTATGTTGTACATGGCTTGATGAGTAACACATATGCCCCGTTTATTCAATTTATTGGCAACTATGCCATTTGTTTATCTGTCTATAATTGTATACACATAACAAGTATACAAGTCATTACCATACAACTACGCCAAGGCCACATTGTATGTAGATACACGTGTGTGTATGACTGCATAGGAAAAGGCGTAGATGTATCAGTATGCACGTATGGATGTATGAATGACTGCGTGACAGTAAGGTTCTATTTTTATAACACACTTTGACCACTTGTACTCGGCAGGCGATAAGTAAGGATTTGGCAGCAATAATGGTACAACCCTAGATTGTCTATTATGATTTGAGACTGTAGATTGTTTATTATGTGTTGGATTGAATTGAATACGCAATATTGTATTGCTTCATATCGCCGTTGTATCTAACCAATCAACTCGTTAGACATTTCTATACACAGAGACATACATTTCAAGCCACGATATGATGTCATAACGTAGATTATTGGTTATCTGGATAGCTACATTCCCTTCCACCTTCAAAGTCGCTTTTTGTTTTTATTATCACTCGATTAGTAATAATCAGCACCTTTGTATTTAAGCAGCGCGACGGTGTTTGAATTATACTATAACGATTGGTGGTAGATACTACCCGGTAGTTATTGTTGGTTAGAAACGCACGTGTGGTTTTTATTTAACACTACGATTTTTTTAATAAAACTTGTACGTTTCGTGCTGCCTCAAATCGCCCATGCTTTAATTTGTGCATACCATGTTGCGCTACACTACACCTCTAAAACCACCAGTATTGGTACAGCTAATAAGCATAAATATGTTTGTTAAATTTAGACGGAGCTTCTTATTTAGATGCCGACGGACAAACCATTCTATTTTTCCGTTATGGCGTGATTCAGTCAGACGCATGTATAGGCGACGTTGCTGTTGTCGTTGTTAATGTTACCGTTACCATAATTGCTAGCCTATTGATCCAGTTTACCGCGTGACTTGTACCCTTTGCGTTAATTGGGAACATGAAAAGACGAATGAAAACGAGGGTCTGTCTAAAGCGAGTGGCGGATTAGCTATCAGTACATAAATATGATGACGGTGTTCGCATTGTCTAGATTTGGTAGTTGTGCTCGCTTTACTCTCACTATTTCCTTATCCTCTTCAGCTCGTTTATCTTCACTTGTTGTTAAACACCTTTTTCTTCTTTTCTTTTTCTTCTTCACGTTTGCTTCTTTGTTGCTATTCAGCTATTTATTTAGTTGGACAATACCTTCTGCATATTGAAGCATTTTTGACGTCGTTTCACCTTTTTTTCACCGTTTCGTTGATTGGTACGCGGCAGCGGTCCATCGTATGGATATCGGCCGACTGTAGGTGCTTTGAATAGTCCTACCATATAGCTGTCATCATTAGTGCTCATTACTCTGTGTTTCAGTACTTAAACTTGCAGTAGTTCTTACTTGGACGATTTATAAAGACCGGGAATTACGATTGTTGCACTATTGGAAGTTCTTTTATTCCTTTGCGCCTTTTCTTCGACGAATATTCTATTTTCTTTGACGTGCGTCGGTTTTTAACATGAATCTTGCTCGCAATTTGATGCAGCGAATGATGCCGGGTGGTGCTAGCACGAATACCTCTACCACTGATATTGCAAGCCATTCTGATATTAAGGCTCAAGGCAGTCACACACTGGAGACGAGCGAGGGATGCGCCTCGGGATGGAGAAGCCGTAAATTGAAGAATGTTGTCACATTACCAACAAATTAAATCTCCGTCGGTTTAGAACAGACACTCGTGATGCTCGTAGCCGTTATAGCTCCGATAGCGAAGACCAGAGCAGTTCGCGTGGACTGCCACTTGTCTTCTCGCTTACACTTGGCGATGCAGACCGGCCTGGTAAACGTGGTCGTCGAAAGGGCGATAGGCGTGGCATTTTCAGCCTCGATACTTGGCGCAGTAAGAAGCATTTCGTCAACTGGACCAAGTAGCGTCCAATTCTGTAGAACGTGAACTATTTCGTCGGCTTTCTCGCTTTCGTAAGTGAAACGATCATATTAATAGATCTAATAATAATAATAATTAACTAATAATAACAATATTATTATACTAATAGAGGAACAAGACAGTGATTAATACGAAAGGTTATATGATCAGGCTGGCCGCGTATAGACTTTTAATTAGTTGTAGCTGAATTGCACTCTGGTAATGTGTTTATTTTGTAGCATCCATTTACTGGATATCGTTTATACACTGCTGCCAGGTAATCATATGAATTTATTCAATAATGATGCCAGTGCATTTTCTTTTCTCTCTTTTTCTTTCCTATCATCTCTACGGTTATTACCACCACCATCACCACCCCATTACTACCATTACTATCGCTCTGATTCATTCTACCAGTAGCCTATCTGTACACGGCTTTCTATTTGGTATATATATTTATATATTCAATCATTGTCTTATCATTACACGCATCATTACCATATTGGTGATAGCGTTTTATGGCCAAAGACTGAATTGCCACCAGTTGACATGATTTACTAAATCACGACTACTGGAGAAGATTTCAATGGCGCTACACTGGCTAAAACAAGATAGATGCTATTGTATAGGCACAACAACATTTGTCTGTCTACGCAAGCGGGTCCTTCGACATCTTACCGTGTAACAACATATTTTATACGCTAAATCAGTTTAACAGCTGGTTCAACGTGTACTAACTAGTTAGTCGGTCATTCCGATACTATTTGGTTTTTGATGACATCTGTTTATATCATCATGATATTCCTCTATCCTACTATCCTTTCATATTTGTGTTTTTTTTGCTTCAAGCTGTGTTATGTCCACGTACGCTATTGATTGGCGTGGTCGTGAGAATATAACTTTTAACATCGGGCGAACTAACGTCTAGTGTAAGACGGAACCCAAATAAGAGTGCATAACGATGAAATAGGCTATAATGATCTAGCTAAATGTTTTTATAATATATAAATAATATCTATATAACAATAGTAATTACAATGATCAGTTTGATCTTATATCAATTAAAGAATCATATAATAATATGCAAGGTAAGAAAAGGATACATTAATGGGCAAATAGTCAAATGTAAGTTAATGATTTGATGAACCAGTGCATTACAATAATAAATGTATCATTGAATGATCACAAGTGTTCACAAGTATATTATAATTGTTTTATTATGGCCATTAATCCTCGAGATATTAAATGCCATTGACGTGCAGAAACAATAAATAGACCCGTCTATACAAGTTGTGCAATGTAGTTATTTTGTTCACTTGCCATATACTATTTCGAATACACGATTCTAAATGTCGTTACCTAAAGACAAGGCAAACAATAGTGGTAAACCAACAATGACCAATCTACTAGTAATATTGAGTCATTCACCGATAATGAATGTATCGGTAAAGATGACACTAAAAATAGTAAAAGGGACAACGATAACGATAACAAACAGATAGCTGGGCAAATAGCTCAAGAATCGACAAGCACAATACTTTGGTTAGATCCACTTTATTATCCGGGTGCTAGATCGACACAACGTCCACTACGTCGCATGAAGAATTTCGACCCAAGAAGCCGTCAATAAGCGTGACAGGCATCATGCTTAATAATTTACCGGCTAGACTCGTCTATAGCAGGTTTATCCTTGGCAAATGTCAAGGACATTGATATGGTCAATCATGCACTTCTAAATACGGCAATAATCCATTGACTTCTTGGCATGCCTCAATGAATGACGGTAGTAGACTGGTAGTATACACCATATGCCTCTTGGCAATAGCCACATGAACAAGGATGATCCATGGATAATTATATCAATAGCCGATATCTATGACCACTATCGCTAGCTACCTTTGCTATTTATCCGTTTTATTTTTATGTTTAGCGCCATCCATTAACACTATATAACTTGATAAAGATCTATTTATTATGGTCATTATTACTGATAAGCTCATTTGTCATTCTTAATTACGATATATTTATAATTTAACGCAAAACTGCCATCATCATCATCACCGTCGTCGTCGTAGTTGCCGCCGAATCAATTGTTGTAACCTTGTTGTAACAAGAACCAAACCATCGCCTTTTTCTTATTTGTTTTACTTTAAAGCTTTCTTTGTTATTTATTATTATGGGGCAGTGTTTAACGAGCTTTCTACCTCAAAACTGCTTCCTATGCAGGCGAAGATACGTGGCTACACGTAGTATGCGTCAAGAAAATCAAATTCACGCCAATCGTCCTACGAGCAACATCCGTTTAGAAAGTCTTTCGGTGTTGCCACCTCTACCAAACCTATCTACTTTATCAGATACACCAGCCGCACCGGCTAATCATGAAGCTGCACCGCTACCATCAGTACCAGAACAACTAGCAACACCAACTATCCTATCCCCTCCACCTAAAGCGAAAACTCGCAAGCGTGGAAGTCGGCCTTCTTAAATCACCTTCATAATGACAACGATGATGAATAGATCCTATGTAGTGTAAAACTGTCATGTATCTATATCATCGACTACTTTATTAAATGATTTAAAGGCGGCTTTAATGATAATGCCCAACTAACAATAGTATTATATAAAATTAGAGAGATTCAGCCAAATTCGATTAAACAGTTTAATAAAATGATTAGTACAAATAATACATCATTAGTTTACTGTTAAAACGGTGTCTATTGGCAAATAATTTACAATAGACGCTTCGTGTTTATTGTGATAAAAGTTCATGTAAATATTTGCGTAGTAATTAGATACCGCGCTATTGATTAGCCAATAGCCGTTGATGATACATCATCCGACTTACATCAGGCCATTTTTACTCATAGTGTATTATAAATATGTTGAATATGTCCTTGTACTGTTCCAACTTTTCAATCGCGACTTTTCTGCTTATATATCTATTTGCCTTTAAACACAATGTCACATCAGACACAAGGTAAGCAGGCATGTTTGTAGTTGTCATTCGTCTAACGTTCGTTTATTGCCAGAGGTTTACATTGTTGGTAGTGCACGCACAGCTATCGGTGCGTTTAACGGTGCTCTCTCATCGCTCTCGGCCGTTGAACTTGGCGTATCGGCTGTTAAAGGTAGGCGGCTGCATCTCTACAAACTAGTCTAACCAATGCGTGTTTATAGCGGCACTTGCCAAGGCAGCGATCGAGCCTAGTCAGGTAGAAGAGCTCTATCTTGGCAATGTACTCTCGGCCAACCTAGGCCAGAACCCGGCCAAGCAGGTGGCCATCGGTGCCGGTATACCCGTCGAGACACCATGCATTACCATCAACAAAGTGTGTGCCAGCAGTCTAAAAGGTAATGTGCTGTTCTCTATAGTGTTTATTGATGGATGTGTCGATTAACACGCTTGTAAAATAGCGGTCAATTTGGCAGCTCAATCAATTATTTTGGGGCAAGCCGATGTAAGTCATTAGGCGGTGATTTAATTTGCGTCGTTTAAACATGTATGTGTGTATTATTTTAGATTGTTGTTGCTGCGGGCACCGAGTCGATGAGCAATGTGCCACATTATATACCCAAAATGCGCAGTGGTGTAAAGTACGGCAATACAGAAATTGTCGACGGCTTATCACGCGACGGTCTAAGCGATGCCTATGAAGGCTATGCTATGGGCATTGCTGCTGAACAGTGCGCCACAGACCACGGGTTTAATCGTGAACAACAGGATGATTATGCGCTGCGCAGTTATCGACTTGCTCAAGAAGCAATCAATGCTGGCAAATTCAAGCAGGAAATTGTTCCAGTAGAAGTAGCTCAGGGCCGTGGCCGTCCATCAAAGTCGTCGAACAAGACGAGGATGCCACCAAAGTAAGCAAAATATGAATTGCATTGGCTATATTTACTGATACTCTAGTGATTGGCAGTGTGATCCCGAGAAGCTGCGTCAAGTTCGTCCGGCCTTCAAGTCAGACGGCACAGTTACCGCACCCAATAGCAGTACATTATCCGATGGTGCGCAGCCATTGTGCTAGTATCGGTGAGGCGCTTAAACGTCTTAGTCTTCCTCCAGGCACTTCAGTCTTCCGCTATCTTGCGGGTGCCGATGCAGGACAGGCACCGGTCAAGTTTACGACCAGTCCATCCTTGGCCCTGCCCAAAGCTTTAAAGAAGGCGGGTATCGCTTCCGACCAAGTACATGCATTTGAGGTGAATGAAGCCTTCTCCGTTGTAGCATTGGCCAACGCTAAGCTACTCGATATTCCTTTGGAGAAGGTGAATAAGCATGGTGGTGCTGTGGCTCTAGGCCATCCACTAGGTGCTTCTGGTGCACGTATTCTCGTTACACTTTGTCACATTCTTGCCCAAGAAAATGGTCAATATGGTGTGGCAGGTATTTGCAATGGTGGCGGCGGTGCCACTGCCACAGTCATTGAGCGCCTCCAAGGCTGACTCGATGCACATCTGTGAATAGATTAAGACGCTTTTATTCTTCAGCTAATAGTATACTGCTACGAATAAGAGCGTAACGCTATGAAGCATATCTGTTAGATATAGCATTTGTATCTATTCAGCCCAACCAATTAATATACCATGCAATAAAATATATTGTTTTTGCGATTAGTCATTGCCTTGTTTATCTAGACTTTGCTACACTGTATTATTTGACGACTAAACAATATACACTGCAGTATGAGTATTGCAGTTATAAATCAATGTTATTTTACTACACTTGATTCCTATTAATAATCAATAGTTAATGACAAATAAATACCTCATATCCTATCATCGTAATTACGGTGATATGTTACAATGGATGTGCTTTATTGTTGTGTAATAATTGTTCATTTTATACACCATTGGCTATTAGCCAATAAAATACAAAGTTTTGCCTTTAACTAAATACAAAACTTCCTCGTTTTTTTGCATTATACGTGTGTGCAGCAGCATTTTGTAACCTTCTACAGCGTTGCCATGTTCTCTTTTGAAGGTGACTATAAACGGCGAAAAAACATTCGTCTCGGCGGTAGCCAGCGCGTGGACAATCGCCTGACGTTAATACAGCAGGCTCAGCAACAGCGCCAACAGCGCGAGGAAGAGCGTCGTCGCCAAACGGCTGCCACACAGATTCAGGCAAGTCCGCACTATAACTCTACCGACAACCACCAGCGCGACCCATGCTAACTGTTGAATAGAAATTCTGGAAGGCTAGACGTCAGCGATTCACGCTTAACGCACAGACTCGTGCTGAATGGGATGCCGGTCTATATGATTATAGCCAGTCATGGGATAATATATCCTTATCGCTACGTCAGTCTAGTTCTATTGAATTGTGTCAACAGCAGGACAAGTTGACAGAACAGCTGCTCATCTTCTACCAGCAACGCTATGACCTTCAACGCTTAGTAGATTATTGTGAGGCATTGCTTAAACCAATAGAGTCAAATGGCGGACTCGCTGCGACTGACCCTCAGAGCAACGATGCTGGTGTGTTTCATTCGGGTGTGCTTCGGTTATACGCGCCACTATTATATCCAGAAACGCATAACATGTGGCGATTTCGCTGTCAAAGACTGGGTAAATTAGTGATACACCAACTATCTAGCAAATTTAGGTAGGTCCTGATGACTGTATGACTATATACTTAGTGGTCACTAGTGATACATCAAGCAATACTATATTTCTACAGCTATTAAAGCATCTGTTAAACATCAATAATCTACCTGCACTGGCCAATGCACATATTAGTGCACAGGACGGGTAAGTAGTGTATATAAATATACATGTATACATATATATTTATTAACTAATCAATATGCAGTATTGTATTAAATACAGCATTTGTAAGCAATGGCGTATTTGCTAGTCTATGTCAATATTTAGTAGCACAGGTAAATATCATAATTAATATTAATAATAACTACTTAACTGTTACAACTATAGCCATTAGGACAAAAAGATTCACCATTGGTCAATTTAACAAGTAGCTGTATTGTGCTTATTATGCAATCTGCACCACCAGATAAAATCGTTACCACTATTTGTGATACACTTTTATCGGCTGAACAGTTGGCACATAGACTGCCATTAGATATGCTAGGACAGTTCTCTACTGCATTACCCTTTTCTCGTCTATTAATGTCGCTAGTTCAGGATGAATCCATTATTTCATCAAGCAATGCCATGAATATACTGGTCAATATCATTACATTTGGTCAAAAGCGAGTATCTCAATTGTCGGCCGCTAATAGAGTAAGCTAGATAGAATACAATCATTTACTGAATTAACAATATGGTAAACATAAAGATTGCTTACATAAAGGTACTTTGTAAATGTATTACTGAAATGCCGTCATGTCTACAACCAGCGGTGGATTCAGGTACATTAATAACAAATAATGTAATATATTTATTAATCTTTCATTAGATATTCGTGTAATAAGCGATGATGACATGTCACCCACTCAATCACGGTCATCACTGAGAAGCCAACCACATTTAATAGTCAATGAACAACATAAACAAGCAGCCGCACTATTCAATAATATACAGCATATTCGAGCCATTACCGATTCTTCAGATATGAGTAATGTTGAACATCAGCAGAATTTATTTATATTATTGGTGGTGGTATTAAGACAATGGGGATTTATACGAAATGATTTGATGGCTGTGTTACTGGCTCGTACTGAAGAAATACCATTATTACAACAATGTTGGACTCTATTGAAATCATCTGCTTTACTGGATGAATTACATACTCACAGATTCTCAGTATCAGTATTTAAAGGCAAGTATAGACAAGTTATTAATAATAATAATAAATATTATTTACTAATATACAATATACAATATGTTTTATATATATTATATATAGAATCACAATATACTGGTGCATCGGCCGGTCTTTTAGTCATGTGTGAACTTTACAGTCGGGCTCTAGTTACTTTGACTGATACCGAGTTTTATGGTAGTGCCAATCCTTTGTCCTTACCAGATATCATTGATCTGTCGGCCATTTTAAGAGTAGGTGTTTATTAATATTGGAGTTATAATATACGTTGTATTAATTCTATTTATTTGTTATTAGAATGTAGCATTTACTCTTGTTTGGTGTAAATCTTTAAATAGTCGGGCTATTGTAGTTGATCACCAACAAAATATGATTATGCGTCAATTACGTATTGCATCTATAAGATTGATACAGCAAATTCATGCCAGAGAGTAAGTAGTAGCATTGTAGGAAACAATGACTTATACGAGCCATATGATATCTATACAGTGCTCGTAGAAGATTCTGTCCAGCTGGACACTGGTATCTCGATGACCCTGACTTGAATGTACAACAGTTTGACATTAAAGAGTTTATGGATATAGAAGAGGAGGATGAAGACGAGGACGAGGACGAGGATGAGGACAGAATTAACCATGAAGAGTTTCAACTACATGCTAGTGGACAAAGTGTTATTCTACGGCAGATACCATTCCTTATTCCATTTGTGGATCGAGTTCAGTTATTACAACAGCTGATAGGTCATAGAGAACGTAGGCGTATATATATATATATATATATATATATGTATATGTTTGTGTATTAGTGGACCTTTAATTAACTAGTCTATTAATTATAGAGAGAGACCGGCCTTTTAATCAAATGATGATACGAAGAGAAATTAATGTTCGACGAACACATATATTTGAGGACGCCTTTGATCAGATTATGAATCAAGGTAAATAGGCTATATTTACATTAACTACTATTTAATATTTGTGAGTTATAGAGGGTGGACGATATGGCGATTTCCAGGTTCGATTTGTTAATCAATTTGATATGGTAGAATCAGGCTTTGGTGGCGGTAAGACGATAACGGTATTAGTAAATATAATGGATTGCTTATTAATCAGTATGACAATTAGGCATCTTTAAAGAATTTCTTACAGTGTAAGTAACAGCCTTTTAAATAGTACTAATTAGTAATATTAACAATTAATAGATTATCAAAGGAAGCGTTTAGTAATCATGATTTATTCTCAGTTACCACTGATAATCGATTATATCCACGAGTGGATGCATTTGCCCTTCAAGGTAAGCTTATTATGGAATTATATAGAAATTTATTTAAATATTGATTTGATTATAGAAAACAATTTGAAAAAGTATGAATTCCTGGGTATTATTGTGGGTCTAGCTATACGCGATGGTATTCTACTTGATATGACCATTGCAGGCTTCTTTCTTAACAAATGGCTGGGCAAGATTAGTAGTTGTAAGTAGTCTATAAGCATAGATTAGTATATATATAATAGTAGTAACAATTGTTGTTATTCTATTTAATAGTGGAAGATTTGGCCTCGCTAGATCCGGATCTTTATCGAGGATTAGTGTTTTTAAAGGGCTATGAAGGCAATGTTGAAGATTTGGCGCTTAATTTTACCATTATGGATAAAGGTAATGGCGAATTAATCAACTAGTCAATTGATATATATATATTTATTAATAAGCTATGTAGAAAGTGACGGTCTTCGTGAAAGACCATTGTTACCCAATGGAGCCAGTATTCCAGTTACTAGTGATAACCGATTACATTACGTCTATTTGGTAGCAAACTATCGATTAAATGTTCAGATTGATCGTCAAAGCAGAGCTTTCCTTCGAGGGCTTTCAAATTTAGTTGAACTACGTTGGCTTCGTCTATTTGACACGGTAAGTTAAATGGCTATATTACTGGATTTACTCAACATTAACTGTACTATTTATATTATAGCTTGAGCTACAAGGATTAATTGGCGGTGCATATAAACCAATTGATATTGATGATTTACGTGAGAACACAGTCTATGGTGGCGATTATAATAAACGACATCCAGTAATTCAACGCTTTTGGCGAGTGGTTAGCGAATTTGACGATGAACAGCGTCGACAATTACTAAGATTTGCCACAAGTTGTTCTCGTCCACCACTACTTGGATTCTCTGAACTACGTCCCAAGTTTGCCATTAATCCAGCTGAGAATGATCAAGATCGGTTACCTACAGCGGCTACTTGTATGAATCTACTAAAATTGCCACCATTTAATACGGATGCAATTATGAAAGAGTAAGCAATAGACAGGTTTAATTAACTTTTATTAATTGATGATATGAATAGGAAACTACTGTATGCTATTAGTACTGAATCAGGATTTGATCTTTCCTAATTCAATTATTGTTTTAATAAAAGCAACAAAGATAATAATATTAATAATAATAAAAGTATATCATTTATTCTTTTCAGTTCCATTAACTATATATATGTGTATATATATATCTATTGAGACAGAGCAGCAATACGATTTAATGCACTGCCATGACGGAACCATTCAAGCTGATCGGCACTCATGGTGTGATTTGTAGAAATAACTCGCTCTTTACCATCAGGTGTGGTAATCACTAATGAAACAGTGTTATTTCCATTTGTTTGATTAACTAGATCGACCAATCCACGTGTACTGACAACACTGTTATTAGTAAACCATTGATAGTCATCTTCATTAACAAAGGTTAATGGTAGAATGCCTTGTTTCTTTAAATTGGTTTCGTGAATACGTGCAAATGATCGAGCTACAATAAGACGGCCACCTAAATAGCGTGGCTGCATAGCAGCATGTTCACGGGCTGACCCCTCACCGTAATTGTGCTATATATCACAAATAATAAATAGGATTAGTATTAATAAATAGACATAGTAGTTTAGTTAAACTTGCATCGGCAACAATTAGCCAAGGTATATCGGCAGCTTTATATTGTTTAGCCACCTCGGGAATAGTATCTTCCTATATATTATAAATTAGTATTATTTCTTTACGATCAACAGTGGCTTACTTTGCCAGTCACTGCATTAATAGCTGAATTGACCTTGCCGTTATCAGCATTAGTTGCTCCAATGAGTGTGTTATTGGAGATATTCTCTAAATGTCCCTTGTATTTAAGCCATGGGCCAGCCGCACTGTTATATTAATGGGTCAATCAATCAATCAATTCATTCATTCATTAATTAGTATTCATATAAAATGTTATAAATACATCTTTATTTTACTCACCTAATATGATCGGTGGTACATTTGCCTTGAGCACGGACTAGTACACGCAAATCTGTCAATTCTTCACCACTCCATGCCGGGAATGGATCTAACACTTGAAGACGGGCAGATGCTGGATCAATGACTACTGATTGATTGGCATCTGCCTTGGCCTCACTCGGTGGTTTGTATGAAGCATTGCCTACTAGAATTAACCACACTATTCTATTTACATCCATCGATGTGTTTAATTACCGGTAGCAAATCCTTCACGCGGCAGTTCATCACCAGAAGGTGGTGTTAATTGGAATGAACGGCCCTGCTCATCAGTTAACGAGTCAGTAACTGGATTAAAGCTAAGCTTTCCTGAAAGCGCCATGGCTGTAACAATCTAAATAAATATAACTAATTAGTTACTTGTAATTGTACAACTCTAACACTGCTTACTTCTGGAGATGCTAAAAAGTTCATGGTATTTGGATTGCCATCATTGCGACTGCGGAAATTACGATTAAATGAAGTAACAATTGCATTTTGTTCTTGATCTTTAATACTGCTACGATCCCACTATTAAAACAGATCAATAAACAGTATTCATCCATCATAGTTTGTATAAATAGGCTATTTACCTGTCCAATACATGGACCACAGGCATTAGCCAGCATTTGGCCGCCCACTGATCGAAGTGTTTGAGCATGACCATCTCGTTCGGCCGTAGCACGAATTTGCTCAGAACCAGGAGTGACTAGGAATTGACTCTTCATTTTAAGACCTCGTTTCTCCGCTTGACTAGCTACCGAAACAACGCGTGACCTAATTAAAACCACGCACACACACATATATATATATACACATAGTATTAGCATCGTCAATAACATTATTACTACAATGAATGTATACTTGCATATCTTCATAGCTGCTATTGGTGCAACTGCCAATCAGTCCAGTGCGCACTTCATCTTTCCATCCATTCTTCTTTATTACTTCCTTAAATTGACTCAGCGGTGTTGATAGGTCTGGCGTAAATGGACCGTTCAAATGTGGTTCCAACTTGGATAGATCAATATCAATGACGCGGTCGTAGTAGCGAGATGGATCATCGTGACAAGCTTTATCGGCCCGTAGATAGTCCGCTGCCACTTTGTCGGCTGCTTTAGCAATCTCTGCTCGCTGTGTTGCTTGTAGATAGCGTTGCATATTCTCGCCGTAAGGGAATACTGATGTTGTAGCCCCCACCTAAAAGCAGTTGCTGCTTTATAAATGACTGATGTACACATATATCCATATAGTTTATTAATTACCTCAGCGCCCATATTACAAATGGTAGCCATACCCGTACAGGAAAGCGATGCTACACCAGGTCCAAAATATTCAATAATATGACCGGTACCGCCCTATACTAGCCATATTAGCTTTTATATTTGATTATATTTACAACTACGTACCCGTACGGTAAGTTGACCGGCCAAATGAAGAATAACATCTTTTGGACTTGTCCAGCCATTTAATTGGCCATCAAGACGTACACCAAGTATCTTTGGCGCCTTTAACTCCCAAGGAATGGCTGCCATGGCATCAACGGCATCAGCACCACCCACACCAATGGCCAACATGCCTAATCCACCAGCATTGGGTGTGTGACTATCTATTATAGTGAATAGTTAAAATAGTTACAATTAATTAATCAGCACTAACAAATATTGTTACTTTACCTGTACCAAGCATTAATGTGCCAGGTGCTGCATAATTCTCCAATACAATTTGGTGAATAATGCCTTCCCATTAAACATTAGCATCTTTATTGTTACTATTATTACATTTCACTTACCACTACCAGGCTTCCAAAAATGCATGCCATATTTACGTGAAGCACTGTCTAGAAATTCAAAAATCTCATGACTTGTCTCTTCTGCCGTTGCAACATCTTGTTCTGCCCCATCTCGTGCAACAATAAGATGGTCACAATGGACTGAGGTGGGTACAGCAGTCGTTGGTAGTCCTGACAGCATAAATTGAAGAATAGCCATTTGAGCCGATGCGTCTAAACATACACAATCATCCATATGCCAGTTATTATAAACTTGCTTGATAGGCTTTATATCTACCTTGCATAGCCACACGATCTATAATATACTAATTATTAATAAACATCAATTTAATAGATATATAGATAATTACCAGGCGACAGCTTTAAATAGGATTCACCTCGTACAAGTCCGTGTGCACGATTCACATCTGTCAAGTGCGAGTATAGAATTTTCTCGGCTAATGTAAGTGGGCGCTGGTCTAATTGACCACGTACAGCTTGTAAATTAGTTTGGAATCTAGTATAGTCCGGTACAGGATGGCCTTGTTGCGTTACTGCAGTGGCCATAGTACGCGAACCTATCGAGACACGACTACTGCCCGTCCGATACCACTAGTTTGAATAGTAATAATAATAATAATAAATAGAGATAGACACCGTCAACAAGTAGTTATTGACAAAGGCTTACGTCATGGCTTACTTGTCGTAGTCGATACATAACAGTTAGTCAGTCAATATATATATATATATATGTGTGTATGTGTGTGTGTTTATCTGGTATAGCTTAATATAAAGAACAATTCAGTATAACATGAACTGTTTACAAACAAGATAAAAGTGCAAGTTGCAAACATGAGAGAATCAATCAAATATTGAGTTTATTTTTTAGATCTCACATTAGATGTGATCTGTGATGTGATTTGTGATCTGTGATTTGTGTGTGTGACAAATAAGGCAAAAGATGTGAATGCAATTGAAGAAAATCAAAAGAAATAAAACCATTAAATAAAAAGACTGGTAATATAGTATAGCCATAGTTATATGTATTGTATAACAATGTATAATAATAACAATAATAATAATAATAATAAAAGTAGCCATGGCTATATGTATTGTATAATTTACTTGGCCGATGAAGGAGGCTGTCTCATCGGTTGAAGCTCAATAGGCGGTGAAGCATAACGGCCTCTATTCACTGTAGTATTGGATCGATGTGCATTGGATGGCACAACAACAATGGAATGCGGATTAGTAGTGGTGATGGATGCGGCTAGTGTAGCTGTAGCGAGTGTGGCCCGTCTTAAGTAATTATTGTTGGTTGTATTGTTGTCATTATCGGTAAATTCAGATTCATCATCCATATTTAATTCGACATCAACTTCACTAACTACATCCCAATCTTGATTCCAACAACCTTCGCTATTAATATTACGTCGAAGTGGCAGATCAGCTAGTGTTTCTACTTTATCTGACGACGATGAAGAGGATGACGATGTCGATGATGTTGATACAGATGGTTTGCGCATTCTAAGTGATTTTGCTTCATTCACTGTCGCTGTTGGATCATTAATAATTGTAGAGGCCATCGTAGGGCGGGACCAGGTAGAAATGGCATCTGCACTATTGGCTCCACTATCGCCCCGCTCCATTGATACGACACTTGATGTTTCAATTAGTTTTCGTTTATCGCTATACGGATCTTCCTTCACTTGTTGGTCGCTGGATCGCCACAAACGTTGACTGGCTGCTTGTATGGAACGTGACACCATTACTCGAAGTAATGGACCCGAGAAAGCAGGATGAGTAAAGGCGGTATTTAAATCACGACTTCCTGGTTGTTCAACTGGCGTTGTTGGAGTGCGTGTATATTTAAACTGTGGCATTAAATGGCTTTTACCAAACGACCATAACACCACAGTAATTAAAGGCAGTGGAATAACAATGCATGCTTGGACGGGTGCATTCTTGATATTAAGCACTACTACCATCAATAATTGGAAACATGTAATAGCAGCAATACACTGATTATAGACAGTGGGCCATAAAGCACCGTCACGTTCGATCTTTGTTGCATAGACATACCTAAGTAGTTATTAAAACAGTATTAGTAATTAATCATACTAATGCTAATACCAATATATCAATACTTACATTAGCTGATAGCGGAATACCATAAGGGCAACTGCAAAGTTTAACAGGGCAAATAGCAAAACAATTGGTGAAATGACGGAGAACAGAATACCGATAAGCATAAGAAATATGGAATTGCCATACATCACTTCAAATGGAAAGTGTGGTGGTTGAGTGAATTCCTTTAATTCACGCGGTGTTGGGTGCAGTAATCGTTGGCGTGAAAATATACGAATCAGTGCAAGCAGTTGAACCAATTCAATCGATAAACCAACACCTCGTAGTGTAATAAACGTAATCCATGTACTTGATGCTTTGACCATCGCTTGAACCATACGTTTGAATCCAGGCTCGACCGATTGGAACAGTGCCTTCCATCGCCCTTTACTGATATCGATGGCGATGGCAATAATAAAGGCCGTCATAAGCACGGTTAACTGATTGATAAATAGAAAGGTAAAAAACTTCTTCAACACTGCTTTACGCACTTGTCCATTCGTGTAGGCGCCTTTATAACGCGATATCATACGTAGTAGGCGGGGCAATCCCATAAAGAATAGCGCCATAAGTAGCGGGCTGATACTGGCCGAAACTAAGCGGAAAAACTTATTAAACCGATTAAATAGCTTTTGGGTAAATGCCCAGTTAGCCATAATCTTGGGAATGTCTGTAAGTGTAGCAATCCAGGACACGGCCACCATACCAAATAGCAATAGACCAATAAATACAAGTGTGCCGGATAATTGACGCGATGTACGCTCGGGTAGTCGAAGTGTAATATTCGTCCAAATAATATCATCAGGCGGTGTTCCTAGTGTTACTTGAGGTATTTTCTTTAATTTAGTAAGTCGTTTGATTGAGTTCATACGGTTGTGCAATATACGCATTGCTTGATGTGCCTCTGATATTGATGGATAGCAAATGAATCCGACACTTGATGGACTGAATTCACGGAATTTACGTCGTGTAGCATAGATTTGTGTTTCAAGTTCATCAATTTGGTGTGCGTAATAATCAATAGCGTCAACCTTTTCTCCGTAATATCCATTAACACGACGGGTGGGTCGTTTTTTAGGCATTTTCTCTGGATCTAATAAATATAAATATAATTAATTACAATTATACCAATCGACGTATAGGCGAATTTACTTTGATAATATTTTGCTAATAGTGACTCTAGTTGTCGAATGGCATATTCATGTTCTTCCACTAGCTTTGGTAGATTACCAATTTTACGATTACAAACAGCAACCACGCTTGGATGCCATACACCATGTTCACCTAGCCATCGGTGTAGACCACGATCTGATCGATACTCTTTAGGTAGTTGAGTGACCATAATAACGCGTGGGTGGATTTGTTCGGCGTATTCACGCGATGCAAACAAATTTTGGCGTAAAGCGATAATCCTTCGGAATAATCGATAGCCTGCATAGTAGAACACACATGAAACTACCCAGCACATCACGGCATGTGCCCATAGTTGTTCTGTATCCTTGCCAACTGCAATAATCGACAACTGGGAAAAGTCAAACTCATCATCCTTTTCCTTTGGCCGGTTAGGCGCCAGTTGTTTTATATAAGATGTATAGTTAATTGGAATCAGAACGAGTGGCAGTATAACACTAAGAATGGTAAAGATATGGGCGCAAAACTGAATAAAGTTTAGAAACACTGCTGCATCTAAGCCCAATTGAAGGGCCAGTGTATCATGGTTAGCAAATAGAACTGGCTTTATCCACGAGAACAAGCCAGGGGCAAGTTTAGGAGGCTGTCGACTTTGTAGTTATATGTCAGCAACTAAATAAATACACGTATTAATAACATATACTTACTTGGCATCAATGTATTTACTTCGTCGGGCATAAATAACTATTAATAAAAATAAAAATTTAGTAAATTTACTCTTTGTATCAATTACGTTGTAGTAGCAGTAATAATGATATTAGCAGTATTACTATTGATATTACTTACCGTTGTTTTTAGGACGAAGTAGCGAAAAAAGAACTATTAAAAGAAGTTGCAGACCAAGGGATAAGCCAAAGTAAATACCAAGTGTTTCCAAGGATAAACTGCTACTGCTGCTGCTGGATACACCTAGTGTGCTATTGCTACCGAAGATAGTGCCATCGTCGAGGGCACTGCCGTCGGATTTAAGTGAGCCATCTGGGAGCAACGACGAATTGCTCATAGTGACGGAGTTGTCTATATGGCGGAGTTATCTATTTAACGATATGATTTTGGTGCTGCAGTAATCGATATTGTTAAATAAACAGCCAGTAACGCTTTTATTACTGCGTAGTAGCAGTAACAATAATTATTGATGCAGATAAGTAACAAATGAAAAAAGATTGAGCGTAGCTGACTGGTAAGTAGTGAGTAGTGAGTGAGTTGATAAATGGATAAGTGTGTGTGTGTGGCTGTTACAGTATAAGGAGAAGAGAGGGAGAATGCTTACACTGTCACCACATACAAATTGAAAAAAAGAATCTTAATAAAACTTATACGCACAAAATTACCTTTTTGTAGCAGAAAAGATCAAATAGCGAATATCGATACTCTTATTAATAGTTTAAAGACTACTACTGCAGGCTCATTGTTATTGTCGTCAAGACATTGTATGAAGAACCCCGTGTATCAAGCGAATAAATGTATAGGGGTCGTTTGTCAATCCACTGACATCTGCTACTCAATTGTACGACCAATCCGCCACTATAAATAATCATTCAACTTGAATATCCACAACTAAGGCCGTAGCCATTTATTTTCATGCTATCCGGTATTTTTAGAACAGTATAAAATGTATTTACCATGACACCAGTTCACACTAATAGTTGTTTATATTTACTAAAAACAGTCAACGCTAGCAAAGAAAATCTTTTCTGCATGACACTGTGACCAAATTGGGCTGTTTAGCATGCTCATCCCAAACCATCGAAGCATCCGTGTGTTGAAAAGCAGAATCTAAAACAAAATAAAGCAAGTAGCTAGATAGGTTGGATAAAACACAATGTTTGAAGTTAGTGTAAAGCCCCAGATTGATTGTGTGTAGTAAGTTAATTAATTTATTAAATGGATAAGTATTTGGTTCAATGTACACAATAATACTAAGATAGAAAAGAAAGAACATGAAATTAATTACTAGGTGCTCAAGTCTGACTTTAGATAAGTGTTTATGAATTAAAAGATATTGTTAATAGATTCGGTTGAGTAGTTTGGCCGGTTAGTATATAACTTGTTTGGTAAGTGATGTAGCCACATTAAGTGTGATCACTTGCTTGCATTTATATACATATTTTACACTTGCATAACACTTTGGTCGATCAGCCACGGTTGTTGCTTATAAGCTGGATAAGTAGCAATATACATCATGACTCATTAAAGTAATTTTTATTTATACAAGTTAGCAGGTCATTGATTTGCCTTTCTGAGCATGTTGATGTGCCACACCTTTAC
The DNA here is from genome assembly GCA_025786725.1 of Syncephalis fuscata. Classification (NCBI taxonomy): domain Eukaryota; kingdom Fungi; phylum Zoopagomycota; class Zoopagomycetes; order Zoopagales; family Piptocephalidaceae; genus Syncephalis; species Syncephalis fuscata. The sequence continues at coordinate 9,654 of JAHLTZ010000075.1, read as the reverse complement.
GTTAATTGACTCAAAAGCATTATGCAACGATAATCTTTGGATAGTAATCCATTTAGAATACTTATTAATGCTGTCATTGTTCTATGGCTATATTTAGTTTTGATGTCAAATGATACTTTGTTACGCTCCATACAACTATGCTCACACACTTGTTATGTTCAACGTGAAACTGTGTGGTGGGTTTTATTAATAATCAAATGACTACAATTAATAACATTCGCGTAATTAAACTAAATATTCTTTTTATTAAGGATGGAACTGGACGGTGAGTAACATCAATTATCAAAATATGATGCTTTAAATACTTTACAGTAACAATAATGATATGGATTATTATTAACTATACTATAATAACAGTAAAACGTAATAGTTATCGATTTAATACTACTATCGCTTATTATGCTGTCATTATACATATGGATTAGCATATAGCCTGATGCAGCCACAGCTGTTTTAGGTGATTATAACTTTAGTGCTGTAAACAGTCTATATGCCGCTAAGGCTGTTGTGTACTTTAGTTTGCCATAGATCACCAATACAGTCATTGTGTTAATTGCAGTATATATACAAAAGTAGTTATAGTAGTAGATTGCACTGCTGTACTAGCGCTAAAAACTTGTTTAGTGATTATATTGGCAGTGCAGCCTACTACTATGTTGATGTATATGTATAGCAGTTGTACATTATGCCTGTGATGGTTATATGTCGCCAAAATTACTGTGCTTGTTAGTTTGCTATAGATTGTCACTGCAGATCGTACTAGCAGCAGTTTGTACAGTTTCAATAGTAACAGATCGCACTGCTATTGTTGAGATTGCAAAGCTATTGCCAGACAACTTGCAGTAGTAATCTATAATAAAACAAACCATACAACGAGATTACGCAGCATATATCTTACACAACATAAAAATAAGCCAGAAATGTACCTACCGTGTCAATAAAGCTGCCAATGCCAATGATTGGAGCAATGAAGGTAATTACAAATAGCAATGCAAGGACATAGTGTAAAGGTTTTGTACATAACTAGTAGTCAGTCAACTACTACACTATCTATTAGCATATATAGAGTGTACAAGTATATGCAATGGATATATGCTATCAAGTGTAAAGAAAGAGAAAGGGGAATGCGATGACGTAGATTGTGAGCTGTGGAGCCTGTCAGTCAATATTTATAAACAGCCGAGTTTAATTGATTAATAAATGGAGCGTGAAATAATAAAAGTCAATCCACCCAACATGTCGGTACATCATAGAACAACAAGTGAAGCAATAATGCATTAAGAATAAAGGTCATTCGCACCCAAAAAACACTCATTATTATAGAACATGTTGTCAGTATAATAGCGAATGTAATAAAAGAATAAAAGTCATTTGACACCAAAATCATTATTATAAGACATATCAATTCTCACCACATTAGAAAACAATGCTTTATATACTAAATAAAAAACTATATAGTTATTCAAATAAACAAACGAGTAATAAACAAACAATATACTGCCATCTAAATATTTAAACGATTAGTATGATGATTTGTTTGTTTGTTAGCGATTGCTTACCTTTTATCTATAATACTTCTTGCCGAGACGGGCCTGACGATGTGGCTGCACCCGCTTCTTAAATACCGGTTGCTGTTGCACTTCTGCAACTGGTGCTGCTTCTTCCTCCAGCGGCGCCTTCACTTCTGTCGCTGGCACTACTTCTTCTGCCAGCGGAGCTTCTACCGTTACCGCTGGCTCAGATGGCACTTTTATTGCGCCATCTACTACTTGAGCTGAACCTGCGCTTTCAAGCGGTACAGCGGTACCGACTTGTTCTTGTTCTTGCTCTTCATTAAACCAATCGTGGTTTAGTGCTTGATCGGCGGTATAACGCGTTCTACTATCAATATCCAGTAGACGCTTTACAAGATCGACAGCTGCACAATGTTAGCTATTATTAATAATATGTATTCAACTTACCTTCATCGCTGGGTCGATCTGTTTCTTGGCCAAAATTGAGAGGCCACGTTAACATATTTTGAATATGATTAGCCAGCTCCTTTGATTTGCCATACGGAAAATGTTCTAATCATATCAATTAATAGTTAGTATAATATGTTTATTTTGTTTGTACTTACGCGTTAACATCGCGTATAGCGTGGTGCCCAAGCTCCACATGTCTATGGGCTTGCTGTACCCATTCACATCGAATGGCGGCGATGTCAACCGGCGATGGATAGCTGGAAAGGCTTCCGCACTTTTCAGTATACATCTCCGTTGATTGCTGTATAGCACCATTTCTGGTGCCATATATGGGATGGTGCCGCAGAAAGCGAGCACCATCGATGGATCTAGCACCTGTGCTGTCCCAAAGTCGGTAAACATGACTCTGGGATAAGCACAGTGTGTCGACAATAAAATATTTTCAGGCTAGCCAAGTGTTAGTAATGGTGTCTAATATTAAATAAATACATTACCTTAATATCTAATCAAACAACAATAGTTAGTAATTACATTAACGAATAAATAAATATACTTACCACCGTGAATAATATTTTTGTCGTGTAAATGCTAATACAATGTTAGTGTTGTAATTATTAGATTATAGCAATACTTACCTTAATGCCTTTAAGCAACTGTTTAAAAATATGTTTTACTTCCATTTCTGGAAGGGGGGAGTGGCGCCCAATGTGGCTGCTCAGATCACCGCCTGTCGCGTACTCGATAAACAAGTACGTGTTAAGGTCGGTGAACTCTGCCTTTAATAATTTTACTACATGAGGGTGGTCCCCCGCCTCATGCAGCGCGCTAACTTCTTTGCTATAGCTTCTGAAGTTGCAATTACGCGGTGAAATTTTGACCGCAACACGTTGTCGTGTGTTGCGGTTCAATCCTACACGCACCACGCCATACTGTCCCCTATTATACTTGATTAATTAATTAATTATTGCATTCAATTTAATACTTACTGGCCAAGAGGTCCATTAAGAATTATGTAATGCTGATGAACCTTCTATAGTGGCAATAAATATGTTATTTTAACATCCAATTATATTTATAAACTTACTTGTTCATATTCAGCACTATCCTCTACTGGTGTGGAACCAGTAAGTTTCAAACTGTGGGCGGTGAAAGTTGCTATATTTCATAATTAAAAACAATAGTAATAATAGCTAATACTTACTTTCACACCCAGGAATTGCAATAAAGCAATTATCGGCATGCTGCTCGGTTGAATTCTTAGCTAAAGTAAAACGATTTACTAAACCAAATGTTAATAACAATGCCTATAATTTATACAAACTAACCTTTAAGCTCTTCCAAACCCAGGTTCTAAACTAATAATTAGTAATAAAAAATCAAATTGACATTTACTCACCGTGCATTTGACGATGTTGTCGTTCTATGATAATTTATGGTTAGTCTAGCTCATTGTAGTATATAGTCTACTTACTGCTGAAACTTTAAAGCAAACTTGCGGCAAACTATCCGCGTTTAATTGATAGTTGCTAGTTGTCATATGGCATATTGTTAGTTTAATACTTTATGTAGATATTAATGCTACTTACGATTGTTGGCTGGCCCCAACGGTAAATTCTTGACTGGCAGCCAAGATAAACTCTAGACAGCTATTGTTTAGATGGATGTACGCTCAATACTACTTTAACATACCTTGTGGTGTAGCTCCATACACTTCCACCCAGCCAGTAGCGCTTTGGCGCTCTTCTTCTAGTAAAGCATCCCAGCAAGCTGGAAGCTTTGCATGAAACATGCCATCATTTTCTAAAGAATTTGATGGCGCTTCAGTAGGGGCTACAGCCGCAGCAGGCGCGGCTGGCTGCGGCGTAGGAACGAGGATCGTGGGGGTAGCATTGGGTAGCGTTTCAATAGTTGAACTCATGGTGCTGTGAGTATCAAGTAAAAACGATAATAGCTGTTCAATAAAAGAGTAAAGCTTAAAAGTAAAATGAAAAGAACAAGTAAAGTAAAAAGACTCAACGTATTGCCTTGTCCATAAATTTAAAGATACACAATATATAGTATCAGCAGTATTGAAGGTAATAAACAATAATACTTTATTTACAATTAATAGCATTATACTTGTAGTATGTTCTGCTTACTGATGCTATAGCTCAGTCCTAAGCTGTATAGCAAACTATTGTGCATATCGGTATTTTATATAGTCACTTGGCTAAGCATGCATGTGCCACATCATACTGGTTTTCATGTTGGCCTTTGCAGTCGATATGGTTACGTGTTTATTCCTGTTTTTACTTTATAACTTTAACGGACTTTGTAATGTAATATGAACATGTATTTTATTTCTATTTAGTAGCATTGAAACTCAATCGAGGAATTATGTTATAGACCATATTTCTAAAGAAATAGTCATTTTTATTTAACTAATACAGTAATAAATTGTGTGGATCGACTGATTTAATTGTGTGCAAAATGGCAAGAATACTTGGGGGAAAGCAAAATACCCGCTAGACCCTGACAATATTGATAGCATTGGAAGAGCCGCTATTGTAGTGGTACAACTGATTAAGAATGGTTGCATTTGGCTATGTTTCAGTTGCATTGGCCAATTGATTCAACTAGCCAGTGTAGATATGCTGATTATGCGCGGAAATGACCGGCAAATGGAAGGCAAAAAGTGAGCAAATATGGAAATAAGGAAGGGATTATAATCCAATATACTGATAAGATGGTATCTGACATTAGAAGGTTTCAGTCAGTTGCAATACGCCAATAAACAGTTGTCACATACTCTTTACCAATATAATCCATTCTAATTGGTAGATATGTTTTGAAATAAGTTTATAAGGTTGTGTTGAAATTACTTTTGCTCATTACCTCGCCTTCTCCTGTTCTAGTTGTTAATGTACTGTAAGCTGTTTGTTAATGGTATACCATCAGGTTTAGTAGCTACATCCGGTGGCATATGATCCCTTGCTGGTTGATCGTGAGATACTGTGTTTTTGCTTTTGGGCTATATTGTGTGTGTAATATAATATTGCAGACTATTGTATTATACTGGATCGGTATTACACAGTTGCCTGTAATAGGCGGTTGTATACTAGTGTAGTGCGGATGCATGTGGAAATTGGGAGTGGCTGCAACATTATTTAGCAAGTTGGATAGTTTTGCTGTGCTTCACCTCATGTTAAGGCGGTGCGCCTGTAATGGGTGGCCATATACTAGTGCCTATTTGCATTGAGCGCGCGCTGGAGGTGTGGGGTAGAATTAACTTGCTGAATACTACCATAACACACTAGACCGGATGTGGTATGTGAACGCCTGTAATAGGCGAACGTATATCTATACTGTTTACTTGTAGGTGTTGTTAAATGAATCACAGTATAACTTCATTAGTATCATATCATTTAAACGCCGTGTTGCGAGCTACGCGAATTAAGTAGTGAACTTCGTGCGATAATGTTTCTGCGCGGTATTGCTAAATGATATACCACTACTGGTTATATTGTGACCATTTGATAATGCAGCAGTATATGATAATATTGTTTTTTAATCATAATATGCAATAGTGTTCATACGCTTAGCTTTACACGCTAGCTACAATTGGGTGAACCAGTAGTTAGTAATGTTTATTGCTGCATATCATATCGTTTAATAAACCGTATTGTCATCTTGATAGAAAGCTAGTATAGGGCTATGTGCTTTTGACAATGTTACTTACGCCCAAGTCGTAGTATTGTCAGCATTCCAGGTGGACGCATAGTTTCTATAATAGACGATCATCATGATTAACAACTTTTACATTTATTTATTATATGTATAACAAATAATAATAATATCCAAACAACAATTACATTATATGTGCACTATAAATCACATATGGACAACAGTCAATTATATGTAAGCGTTTTATTACTATTAAATAATAATAACAAATATTTAATATAGTCATTCAAATATTGGTGCCAAATCGACAAGTTATCTGGATCGCATTTATCATCATTTTGCACGCAATTTACAATATCAATTATTGCTTTCATCAGCACAAGTATCAACAGTAGTATTATACATTGTTGTTGATGCTATCACTTGGCATGGTTTTCCAAATGGAGACGAATATATACTTATTTGGTTTTTTATCCAGTCAAGTGTTAATTGGTATTGCTAATGCATGTTTATTATATTAATTAAATACAGCTGTAGTGGCAGTAAAAAGAGAAGTGTATATGTTGAACTGAAACAATTTTAACAAAAAAGTATATGAGTGTTTATTAAAGCAACATAATATTATAGTAATGGCTTTATTGCTAGAAATTGTTTAATTTTTATGTTTAGCATTTGTTTTAAAATTAAAGCACCATTATTTATTTGGTTAAAGAAATACTGACACTTAAATAGTTAGGTTACAATTGCATTTAATGCAACTGTACGCTTTATTTAAACAGTAACATCAACCATTTATTTAATCAATTATTTTATTTACTATTAACAATTTATTATAATTATACTGTGAACTTGGGGCTAAATGACTGAACTTGATAACATTGTGTATTTGAACTACATATTTGTTCTATTGAACATGGGAGCAAGTGGTGAATTTTATTTAATCACCACATCAGCACAGTATAGTATAATCTAATGGTCAAATAATTAAATTGAATGTTATTAAATTTATTGAACATGATGGTGGGTGGTGAGTGACATCAATCATCAAATACTCATCATTGTAGATTTATTATCCAGTATGCATTTCACCTATATCATTTCCATTATATCCTACACTATCATATATCATTTATATATACTAGACACATTCTATTGTTTATATGTTCCATTACACTTCACTCAACCCATTCATTGCGTTGTATGCACCATAACTTAACACATTATCTGGGCCTTTATTATTGTATATTCATTCTACTGTAGATCATTCTATTGTTTACTGATTACATAAGATTAATAAAAGCCGCCTGTTTATTGCCTGCTGTATCTGTTATAGATTGCAATTTATTGTGCTCACTTAGCCACGCAAACTATAATTTTACTAGCATTATTCATGCATTGTTCTTTTGCTCATTCATTCATAACATTTCACATTTTACTATAAAATCGCTTTTTATAATTAATTATATTATTCGTAAATTTCAAATTGGTTCACTTTGTCATATACACATGTACATATATGATACTTTATCATCAATATCCATGCACTTTCTTTGACTATTCACTTGAGTTCGTGTCATTTTATTAGCTTGCAGTCAAGTATACAATATAAATAGAAAATAAAGACAAAAAGCAGCAAGTCTACAACAACAGCTATATCAGAACGTGAAATAGCCAATGGCTTGCTAGTTAGTAAAGTTTATACATACCAATATCGTATCTGTAATCACAAACATAATAAAATGCAATGCTAAACAGTGCTTATTTAATATGTTGATGGCCTAAACTCCCAACCTATAGCGCTGAGCCATACCCACGTCTAGGCCATCTACACACAAACAAGAGATCTAGAATGCAATAACAGCAGTGCAATAGCACACTGTTGCGATATTATACAGCCAACACAATCACATCGTCACTTCTACTCAATTGAAGATAACAACTTAGATGGCACAAACAGTATAACGCCTTAAACCAAAGTTGTGCCAATTAAGACGCTTTAGCTGCTAAAACAACAGTGCCATTATGACAACTGCTTAACATCACCCGCAATCAAGGAATAGTGATATGTATATACGCACACCTGAGTGTCTATACAAGCACCACCATACAATAAACAAAGTGGTCTACAGCATAGATTAGGTTGTTTGACGTTGTACCACCGAAGATCTCAAGAGTTTATAGCGGCTGAGTACGTCTTCTAGACAGCTTAAAGTATGCCGAGCAGTTGTATATTGCGTGGTTTCACAAGCAAGCAGTTACAGTGTGTCATATAAAGCTGTAAATTCCACTAAACATTGTAATTTGCGAACATATGAAATAGTGGAATGCAACTGCTAATTAGTTAAAGAATAAATGTAAAATCAAAGACGTAATTAAAATTATGTGTTTTGATGGGGAATATGTTATGTAGGCACACATGCGTGCGTTTAGCGCAGAAACGAGCACTCAGCGTTATCCAATGAATTGAATCCATCAATTAATACAATTGTAAGCCAATAAATACAACGATATTCCTACTAGCAGGCTGCCAAACATTGTATAGCGCGTTTTTCTCATTGTAACGATGACTCAACGCCACTTTGAAATAGACAATGGCTTTAGTAAATGTTTCAAACGAGACCTTATCAGCCCATCGTCAAATCACACTCAATAGCAAATAGATTGAGCGTCATTAGTCGCGGCTTTTCCCTTGAAATCATATTTTTATGTAGCACTAAAATATAAAAAAGCCAATTGCTTTGTATTGGCATTGCCTATCGCATCTTGCCCGGTTTAATGACGTTTATTGTCGCAAACTAGTGGTTTTACTTAGAAAATTGGCTTAACTTACTGGCTGAATTGTGCAAATGAAATATGTAGGTAATTTCGGCTACTGCTTCCAATTTTTATTGTTCACCAATATATAAACGCGTACACAAGTCACATTTTCTTTTCTCTTTTCTGTTTAGTTCACTTCTCCTGCCTACTTGTTTGCACACTTGCACATAAGAATTTTCTCACTTTTTGTTTATTTGAACATCTAAAATCAATATGGCTACTATCTCCGACTCCGCCAACAGCTCTATTGCTGGCCGTACAAAAAGCTGTACTGCCAAGGACCATACTGTGAAGAGCAACGAAGACGATCAAGTTGCAAACAACGAGGAAGTTGACCAAGCTTTGAAGAGCAACGAAGACGACCAAGTTGCAAATGACAAGGAAGTTGACCAAGCTTTGAAGAGCAAGGAAAACAACAGTTGTTCTTTTGATTTATCGCGTTCATCACGATCGATAGCGCAACCAGTATCACGCCGATCAGGCAAACAGGTAAGCAATATTACTGACACACTAAGCTAACCTCTCTTCATGATAGAAACAAGGCGCCAGTGGCCAGGCTGAAGGGCACACAGCAAGCCGTTTTACCCACTTGTGAGCACAAAAACGTGTCACAACGCAAAAGATCACCACTGATAGGTAATAAAACGCTTTTATTAGTTACAATAGCTAACAAACATACTTTATTGCTAGCAAAAGAAGAATACGAGAAAAAGCCCATATGCAAATGCATACTAAAACAAATGGAGTCTAAAAGAATCATGCCACGACCTCCACCACGCAAATTTTCAAAATCAGAGGATATTCGCGTGTCAATGATGATACGTAGATTCGAGGAATTGATTGGTAAAAAATTAAATATCTTTAATATAATTTTATTTAAACACTTAAGCATTTAGCTCAACGGGAACGCAAACGACGCAGGGAAGAAGAAGAGTCCACTGCACGCAAACGGCGATGAACTCAAGCTCAGGTGTTTACTATATTTGTACAGCTCTCTTCCTAAATAAACCTTTAGGAAATTTCTCCAACCAAATGCTTAATATTAATATACAAACATATAATTGCTTAGCCTTTTTCCTTTATTAATTATAATAAAACAACTTTAAATATAGCTTATATAAATAAATAGATTTAATTTAGCAAACGGCTAGTGTTCCACGTCTTCTTAAATCAAAGTTATAATAATGCCAATAAAGGTTATTTGTTATAA